>JBBPNA010000033.1:0-135279 GCA_038090555.1 Boletus subcaerulescens
TGTCGATGACCTACTCCTAGCTGCTACCACCCGAAAGTTCATGGACTCCATAAAAGCAAAACTCTCTGCTGCCTTCAAAATGCATGACCTTGGGGAAGCCAAATTCATTCTCGGAATTGAAGTCAAATGAGACCGAAAACTCCGAACCATATCCTTATCTCAATCACAGTACTCCCGAACAGTCCTGGAACGCACTGGCATGTCCACCTGCAAACCAGCATGGACTCCCATGACACACAACTCCCAACTGTCTGCAATCGATCCAAATCATGATCAGATCATTCCAGAAATGATCATTGAAGGCAAACAGGTTTCATATCTCACGGTCATAGGGTCATTGATGTATCTCATGCTCGGAACTCGCCCAGACCTTGCTTATGCAGTAGGCACACTCAGCCGTTTCAGTGCCAAACCCAACACATTCATTGGGAAGCAGCAAAATGTGTACTACGATACATCCAGGCTACCAAGGACATGGAACTCCGTTTTGATGGAACAGAACTTTCCACAGATATGGACTTCCACGGATATACCGATGCCGGATGGTCTCAGGACCCGGACAACTCCTGTTCTACTTCCGGTTTTGTTTTCATCAGCAATTGTGGAGCCATTTCCTGGTCCAGCAAACAACAGAGCATGGTAGCACTCTCCACCATGGAATCAGAGTATATCGGACTCAGCAATGCCGGACAGCACTTGGCCTGGCTCCGGTCATTCTTTGATGAAATCGGATATTCTCAGAAAGCGCCTACAGAGCTATTCTGTGACAACCAAGCAGCCATCATCCTCTGTCGTGATCCGCAGTTCCGAGCACGGACAAAACACATTCAACGAAAATATCACTTCATCCGGGATGACATAGTCGGAAAGGGAGAAGCAGTAGTCCGGTATGTTTCCACCAAGGACATGGTGGCGGACATACTCACAAAACCTCTCGCCAATGAACCACATTGGAAATTTGTTCGAAGTATGGGATTGAGGCTACACTCGAGTGGGAGTGACAAATGATGACAGTCCCGACTGTTCTGTGTTCCGGTCTCGGAACCCCTATTCCAGAACCCCTTCCGGAACTTTCCCGCGCCTTCCGATCTCGGAACCTCCGGAACCACTTCCGGAATGTTCCCGCGCTCTCGGAACCTTGGAACCACTTCCGGATTCCTCAGAAGTGCGGAAGCACCGGAAGTACTATCACCCTTATCCGCTTAAACCTTATAAGGTTCTTTCAGGTTCATCATGGCAATATTGTAGGTAACATAATATGAGTATAGCCCCACCCATAGCATATATATACTTGCACCTCACTTACAAGCACCTCAGTCGTTTCCGCCCATCTTAGGCACCGGCTGAGGTGAGTTACCTTTACTTAGTTTTTATCTCCAACTAATGTACTATAGCATTGAGGAACTACTCCTCTCTCTCAGGTGAATATAGTCGTTTCCGCCCATCTTAGGCACCGGCTGAGCATCGAGGAACTACTCCTCTCTCTCAGACTTTGTTAGCTATGCAACTGAGCATAAATCAGGGATTTGCTGATGTAAGATACAGCAACAATCTGATCACTGTTTGGAATTGTGTCCAAAGTTCCGGGTTGACAGGGAAATCATTATTCTCTGGGTAGTAACCCTGAGGGAGAGAGGTACTGTACATATTGGCAATTTTTGCATTAGTCATGCTGCATTGCTCAATGACTTTAAGAAACAAATGGTCAAGAAAGCATCAAAGTCTTCCTCAGGCTCAGCAGGGAGCAATGCCAGTCATGCAGGTTTATTGGAGTCATCAACCATTATTCAAGGACCTGAAGGTGCTTTGGACTCTATCAGCACCACTCATGGAAATTCTCTTCCCAATACATGTAACAAACACTACTATCCACCAAATTATTCCCCTATTATTCCTCCTTTAAAATACTGTCCACCAACGTGACCATGGCATGGGAATGGCTGGCTCCTCCTCAATCAATCACTTAGCTAAATGTGTATGTACTGTGCCGACAGTCACTCACCCTGTCGAACAGATGGTGGGTCTGTAGTGCCATTGTTGTTGTCTCATCTGTTGTTTGCAAACCAACAGTCACCCTGTAGTGAAACCAACAGACCCACCACCTTCTCCATTCCTCTCCCACCCTGCACTCAACCATGGGATGTGCAGACAACAGGGAAACCCCTGTTGTGGACCCTATCAATTGTGACCTTATGTGGCTCCAAAATGACATCATGCTCTTCATTCACATTTATAATACCACAGCCCTCTGGGCACCCCTGGACCCACAAGCCATCGAGTACGATAGTTGAACAACCCATCTATGAATATAAGCACAATGCTCAAATGCGACAGCTCAGCCAGCTCGAAAGTGCACAAGGCAAAAGGTGAATAGATAGGAGACAGTCACAGAGGGCAAGAACTCAAAGCATTGGTGGCCGAAAAGCTAGGGGACCACGAAAATTGCCAGGAAAGAGGGGTCGATCTCGAAAAAGCAACAGATGAAACAAAATTCCCACGGAAATGCACATCGACAAACCTGAACCCTTACGGGTCCAGGAATACCCTCATTTCCTCTCACTCACAAAACACCATGGTGAGTTTGTGCAACTTCAACAGAATCATCCCTGTGAAACAGTCATGCATTTTCAGTACCGACCTGCCCTGATCTCTCTCTCAACTGCTCTGTTCTTGATCTGCAGAGCAATTCAATTCACACACAGCTCTATACAGACCTTTCCTGTGTTCATCATTGGGCACATACACTGGCCCTCTTTTTGGAATTAAAAGAGGAGCATACATCCACAAACATATTGTACAAAAAACTATTGCTGCAGATTACTCCTTCCAAAATATTGCCACATCCATTTTGCACATCCAAAGGGATCACTTGTTTCCTATAAGATAACCACAAATTAACCCCTATAACCTGAATGGACTCGGCACAACAACCAGCTCTTCACTGTCAAGTACCACTCCTTCATTGCCCTCGAGTTCCTCAACACGTGAGCACTCACTCCTTACTGCCATGCCCATGGCATGGCATCCGTCCGTTCCGAATGTGTTGGACTCACCCTTGCCTGCACACTGGCAGATAATATCAGTCAGACGAGGCTCGTTTCCTTGTCGCATACCCCGTAGCTGCGAAAGGCCAGACCGCTCTCTTCAACACGATCAACCTCGCGCGCCAAGCTCGGGGAGAGCGCGAGGTGCGGGCATAGACTTCAAGTCAGCCCGTCATCGGGTTGAGGCTGCCTATGTCACGGCGTTCAAGTTCGCGCGCTCAGGCTGGGTTTCTTCCTTCAAGGTTTTGCTTCATCATCATTTCCCTGGCACCAGTCTGTCTTGGCTCAAGTTCCTCCAAGGTCTTCGTGCTGTCAGAAGCATGGCATTACATGTCCATGTCTTCGACTCGCCGCTACCGTACCGACACCTCTTCCCGAGTCAGACGTTCCACTGATGATTCCCCCGTCGTCGGGGGGGTGCGTGTCACGCAATGTACTTTACCTGCTCGATGCTGTCCTCCGAATGCTGAATGCCATGCTCGTTTGCCGCGACGTGCGTCTGAGTTGCGTCGTCGTCGTCGTTCTTCTCTCCTTCTCCACCACGAGCGACGCGAGAAGTGCGCGTCTGGGTGTGGCAGTGTTGGATCTCGCTCGAAACGGAAAGGTGCAGAGGAATCTCCCCGGGGGGCACAGCGTTGTAAATTTCTCGAGATAAGTGTCCGTTAGTTTTCCGACACGAGTATGCTTCTGATTGAAGGTAATGATGAGTACGGCAGTGGAATATTCATCATGGCATAATATGCATGATATCACCAAAGCTCTTCATCAAACCGTTCCAGAATGGCAGACACATCCTCGACATCTTTCTGGGCTTTCTTCCTCATGTAAAAGATGGGACAATCTTTGCTCGTACATAGCACATCCTTGTACAAGAGTCAATATCGTAAGGACATAGGGACATGAAGACGGAGTTGGTACCTGATGTAATGATCCTTGACATCGCTGGCACTGGGTCCACAATCTCGAAAAGCGGACTTGCATTTGTGAGGTGGCATTTACTTGCTTTTGATAGAGCTCGTGGATCCTGGGACGGCAGTTGTTGCAAACGGCACCGTCTTAACCTCCGTGTGAGATGTCGAAACTCGAAGAGAGCAGACATTTACTGACTGGATACACTATTGTTCGGTCGTAGAGCTGTCTTACAGCCAAGACATGTAACTGTCTTGACGGCGAACTTCATGAGTCCTCCGACGGTGGGAGTCGCGATTGCAATTGTACGAGTATGATCACCGGACACTAAGGGACGTCAGGTACCGCAAATGCAAGGCAAAAAGTCGAAACGCACACAGCAAATTTGCCTTTTCGCCGAGGATGGGTTCGAAAATCCTCATGAGAGGTTTCGAGAGTTGGTTCTCGAGATAGTACTTGGTATCGATGGGAATGTTGTTCTCAAGCACGTAAAGCGGATCCTCAGACTTCTCATAGGCAGCGGCACCTGCGCAAATATACCCGTAAGTTTCCGTGCATAGCACAAGCATCTTGGGAATATACCTTTGATGCCTTTGACGATGACATACGCAACGCGATCACCGAGAGCAGGAGCAGAACCAGCATCACGTTGGCGCATTCGTTCTGCAAGTTCTACGTGGGCCTGTTTTGCTGCGTAATCTGCTTTAGCAAGCGCTTTTGTGATTACGAGCTGGGACATGTCAATCTTGTTTTGCAGCAGATCAGATATCATCCGCTTCGTATAACTAAACTCATGATCAGCTTCGGTGAACGAGATAGACTGGGATGTCGTACTCCTCCGCTCCTTTTACATCTCGGTCAATGAGCATCTTATGTAGGCATGTCTCGATAACTGTCGAGACAAGTCGACAATTGTCTCTTCGGACCGTCTTTTCGAAGGTTATTGGATACTTGCTAGATAAGTGCCTTCGTAGGGACACTCACCTCAATACCCTTTGCATCCATCTTGTCATAGTTTTCTACCTTCGTCCAGTAGAGCCCTGCGTACCGCTTTTTGCTGATGAGCAAGTAAGGGAAGTAGACTTTTTCAAACTCGAGATTGATCGGCTTGATGAATTTCGCGGTGACAAATGCTGCAGCTTGGGCTCCTGCGAGAACACCCTCGTATTGAGCGGATGATAGTGGGTTACGAAGAAGAACTCACCAAGATCCATGACGGTCTTGAGATCTGAAGGACCAAATTTAACCATGACAGAATCTGTATCACCGTAAATTACTTCGGCGTTGTGGCTGTGACCATTCGATAACGAAAACTCGGCTTCTACTTCCTGTAATATTATGGAGAATTGAGACACATCGTTCGTGAGAGTTCATGTTGAAGACCGAACCTGCTTAGTTTTCTCGATCATTTGGCGACCGTACGCGGTCACACTAGATGAGATGGCAAGACATGGCAGCTTCCCAATCGTTGCGCCAGTGAATCCGTACACAGAATTGGCGCTTATCTGCGTCACAGTGAGCCCAGCGTAGATCAACAACATCGCCCATCATACCTTGAGGGCTAGTTGACGACCATCCAGTACTGCTCTTCTAAAAGGGTCGGTTTCTTTCTTGAGATCAGCCTTCGCGCGTTTTCTAGCAGAAATAAGGTCCTCCAGCACAGTTGGTAACAGCCCCTTTCGTTTTGCCTTTGTAACGAAAAAGTCTGCGGCCAAGGTGTGATTAGAATAATGGGTGGATGTCAGCGACGTGCCGTACCGTTATTTGGTGTCTGAATGTAATCCACGTCTTTGACGAGCCCCAGTCGGTCGACAGTCGACTTGTCCAAAAGGGTTGTGTAGCACAGGTTGTGAGCCATCATAATGGAGGGATACAGAGAACTGAAGTCGAGTGTCGCGATAGGCGTATCGTAGTAACCTTTGTTCGGCTCGATGACAGTTGCACCTTCATACTGTTCATCGGTACCTATAGGTTTTCAGTCAGCCAAGTGGTATTACACTCCATGTAGGTGCCGTGGGCTTACCTTCACTCTTGAATGCAGGCACAATATACCCTTCTTCGTTTGCTCTTCGGAAGAGTTGGGAGAGTACTTTGATGGACTGCCCACGAGAGAGCAAAAAATTGAATGGAACGCCAGTAACGCGGGCCATTTCAGTGTAGTTTACGAAGCACATCAGCTTATCGAGCAATCGTTGCGGCAGGTATGCATCCTAAGCGGGGTGCATGTCAGATGAAATCCATCAGCAAGTGTATAGCGCATAACGCGACCTTCAAACAATACACAGCTAACCGCCTCCTGGACTCGGCTCCACCATTCTGTAATTCCGTGATAACTGAGTAGTGGACGTCTTCTTTCTGCTCGCCTAGGAATTGCGCACAGACGGAATTGAGTGTGTAACTACGTAGTTTGTGTTCTCGCTGCATGAACTGGAGTATGTCAAGCTGTAGGCGACCATCGAGAACCGTCTCCTTTGAATCACGTTGACCGTAGGCTTTTGAGGAGAAGTGAGTATCTTTCACTTGCGTCTTGACGCCTTCGCAGGTAGCGTGTCATTTGAAAGCAACGAGACGAAGTAAAGTATAGACGTACCTTTCAGTCTCCCAAGTTTGGGAAATTTGGCGGCTTTCAAGTGTTTTGCCCTGTCAATGAGGTATGGCCAATCGAAACCCGCGATATTGTACCCAATGACTACGTCGGGATCCACCTGTTCGATGAAGTCCCGCCAAGCGTGAAGGAGCTCTGCTTCATCATCGAAAGAGAGGACTTGGGACCCAACGATGTGCGAACAGGAGTTAAGTGTGAACACGTTTCGGATGAAGGGCTGCTTCTCGCCTGTTACACATATTTGTTAGCTTCGTCATCGGGCAGGGTTGACAGAGATACTACCTTGGCAAGTTACCATGTTCGCAATTTGAATGACAGGGTCAATACTAGCCTCGGGAAATATACCTTTTCGTCCAGCACACTCAATATCGAAGCTGAGTATGCGTAGTGGTGCAATCTTTTGCCATTCTCCCTCAGGAGGGTACGAAATGAAAGCATCCCACCTTCAGGTATGTTTAGTGACTGAAGCCATGATGAACCTCGTCACCGTACCTCACATTAAGCTCGATTTGGCACGTGGACCGTTTTGCTTCCTCGGAAAGAAGTTTGTATCTTCCTGCCGGTATTTCGATCCAATTCATTCCTACGACCTGGTGGTAGACGATGGTCTGGAGCCGACATCTCGCATGACAGGAAAAACCGACCTTGGTATCTATCATGAACCGAAGCGTATAAGGAATATTACTCTCAAAGGTAGAGTAAGATTGGCCGAGCACAAAGAAATCTTGGAAAGTAATTTCACCCCGCTCGAACACGCGTAAACAATGCACACCAAGAAGTCAGCACAAGATAGTGCATTACTTGGATTTGACTTATCTCGAACTTTAGGGAGCACTCTTGGCTCTAGTATTGTCAACTTCATGAATGCTAACCAATCGTCTCCTCGATAACCCCAAAGCGTGCGTTTTTTCACGATTTCAATACCAAGGACGTAGTTGCCTCCTGAGCTGGTCTAACCCAACATACCATGTAAGTCTTGTGGTGCATTAGTTTGAAACACTTGCCAACTTACATTCACAGCATCCATGAAGGCATCCATGTCAGTATTATCGAAGCCACGAGGAACAGGGACGTAGAAATAAGGCATAAATTGTGTGACGTTGGCAAGGACACTGTTCCCGTCCTAAAGCATTTCACGATTCAGTACCAGCTTCAGAAGACACGCGCAAGACTCAAGACACCTCTGTAATACCAAACACACGCAGCATTGTTCGCCCAGTATTAGGATCTGTTGCGTTCTCGATGTCCACCTGTTGAAAGACTAGCGCGGCTTGAGTTTGAGATAGAGGTGTCAATGACAAAACAAGACATACCGATGGAGTCCATCCTCTCGTTTATCGGCTTGAGCTTTGGGCGGGACCAAGAATCAGCGCCACCTTCAGAGGCTGAAGCACATCCATGTCAACTTAGAGAGCGTTAGAAGAATGAGACACACATGGACCGCCTGAGACATTCTGACTGAGCTGTTCCAGCACGTCGGCGAACGATGAATTCTGCGTGTTCTGTGAACCCGAGGGAGCCAGCTTCCTTCGCTTTGCTGCCGGCTCAGCGGCCGTCCCTGCCATAGCTCTATCGTATGCATGCGCATAAGTACTTGGGTTCTGGAAGCGGGTTGCGCAGACTGTTTACCTAGATGCTCCGTTGAGCTTTGGGGGCATGACGGAAATATTGGAATGTCTCGGTGACCGCGCAATGGCAATGGACGCGACCCGACGGTGACTGAATAACGCGTGTGGTCAAGTTTGTAGCATTGCCATTCTTGGACGAGCCCCTAGGCATCAAAGTACTCTACACATTCAATGCTAATTCTATTTCCTAGCCGAGGAAGAGCTCAGAGCACACTCTAATGGTATCTGCAGGTGACTGAACAGTGTGTCCCACAGTCCTGGAATCCACGTAGATTTCGTGGTCATTCCCCCCCTGTCAGCGTTCGTCAATACATCAGCGTATCATTCTATGCAGCAACAGCCGAGAACTCACCACCTGAGTCTTGTCCCCAAAGAAGTGAATCTCCTCAAATCCCTCGTTCTCGACGAAGCGCAGACAATAACGCTTGTCCCACCCATTGGGGAAAACATCAAAGGAAATCTGACCACCGATGGAGAACGTCAAGTTTAGGTCAAGGTTTTCAGGGCGGCATTGCTCGCGAAGCTTCTCGATGAATGCAGCGCGGATCTTGTGTTTCTGGTAGTGCATGTCAACCTTGGCTGTGTGGTAAACCCGGGTAGACGCACCTTGTCGTGTTCCTCGAATGCGTCACGCTCTTGTTTGCTTTTCAAGGTACCTACCTAAGCGGAGTATAAACGGACAGGGAGAACGATACATACGTTGCATTCCTGCCAATCGGGCTGACGTTTACCATCCCGTTGCGAAATTCGACAAACGTGCCCCTGAGAAGAGGCTAGATGAACGAAACAATACTCCAAAGTTCTTGTCACGAACCGCTTGATTGGGATGTCAATTTCGGACAAGTAGCGAAGTATGAAGTTGACGAGTTTTTTGTACTTTTCCTCTCCTACGAAGTTGATGAATGATTGCGTTGCCAGGGGTTTCCCAAGACGAAATGCAGTCAATCCGTTCTCTGCGAACCCGTAGTCAAAGTCTTCGAGAACTGGTAGGACGGTCAGCAAGTGGCAACGATTCTCGACAGTGGTGGTTCAAGGATCAAACAAACCGTTCTTG
Source organism: Boletus subcaerulescens (assembly GCA_038090555.1). NCBI lineage: Eukaryota > Fungi > Basidiomycota > Agaricomycetes > Boletales > Boletaceae > Boletus > Boletus subcaerulescens. Next base: position 9,241 of record JBBPNA010000033.1, read on the forward strand.
CCATCCACGGCGAGTTGTTCGCTGATTTTGGCGAAATCAGAGCCTCCGACGAACCCAATGGTCACCCTTTGTCTCAGCTCGCCGAGGAACTTGACCATCTCCGGAGCGACTCCTTGCCTGGAATGTGGTGTTCGATGCCTCTGGTCCAAGATCGTGAAGGTAGTCGTACCTGGGAGGTGTGAGGGTACCATCGACGTCAAAGAGAACCAATTTCTTGATGGGACGACCTGCAAATTCTGGAGCGACCATGATGGTTGTGTTGAAGGCTTGAAGCGAACAACGATCCCGTCTCGGTCCCTCGGACTCCGACCATATGGATGATTAGATGTGGCGGTGTAAGGTGTAATCGAGTCAGGTCTTCTTTTGACTTTGATCTAGTACATGGTCAAGATGGCCCACAAGTACAACATGAACGTATTTTGTCTGCCATCCGAGCTGGTCGACACACTCACTCCAAGAGCCCTGGTCAGCCAGCCACCACCTCGTGAACCTTCTCCCCCTCCGCCAACAGTAGCACCTATTGCGAGTGCCAAGGGGTGTAATATCTGCCTCGGGGCTACATTCGCAGATGTGGATGAACAACGTACACACTTTCGCACCGACTGGCATCGCTACAACGTCAAGATACGTCTTTCTGGGGGAAACGCTATCACAGAATCTGCATTCGCTCAGCTCGTCAGTGGTACGCATCTCCTCCCGCCACCTCAGACCCTTTAGCGGGGAACTAACAATGTGCCCTACACGACAGGCCTGGAAGATTCACTTTCAGGTTCCGCTTCCTCTGACGATGAAACATCTGACGAATCGGACGCTGTCAACGCACTCCTTAGTAAAATCAACTACACATCTCTATCCGACGTTCCCGAGGATGGCACTCTCAAAGCTCCCCTAACAGCCCTTACCTGGTTTCACTCACCACCATCGACACAAATTGGGGTCTATAGAATGCTATTTCCCCTTGACACTCCACCATCCGCATATTTGTCGGAACTGAAAGCAATGCAAGCTACTGTCGAGGGAGGGAGGAAATGGGCTATGTTCTTGGTTGCTGGTGGGCATTTTGCGGGAGCTATAGTGAGAGTCGGACGTGTCTCCGATGAGCAGGATGAGGTCGTGCAGACAAGAAAACGAAAACCTCCAAAGTCAAAGCCAGAGACTGAAGTCTTGGAACACAAAACATTCCATCGTTACACAAGTGAGTCAGATTCCCTTGACATTGGCATGCTTTTGATCGGAATTTTAGCCCGTAGGAAGCAGGGAGGGTCGCAGTCTCTCAACGATAATGCAAAGGGAGCTGCACTCAGTGCTGGTGCCATGCTGCGTCGATATGGAGAGCAGGCGCTGCGTGACGTGAGTGAAAGCTACCACATCACGTCGGTTTCATCGTGTAGATCATTTGACAGGATATCCGTAATTTACTTCGGGACTGGGCGGAGGATATCCACGAGTGTGAACGCATCTTCATTCGAGCAAGTGTATCAAATCGTCGCATTTTCCTGGACTATGAAGGATGTATTATTGGCAAAGGGGACGATAGATTACGAACTTTCCCGTTTCCAACACGTCGACCTGTATGTTTTCGTCGTTCATTGCGGAAACCAACAGCTCATGTTGCATGACAGACTCAAGCGGAACTTGCCCGATGTCTCCAAGAACTAGTTCGAGTCAAACTCTCTCATCTCACCGAAGAAGCCCTCCACGCTCAGGATGAGGCCTACCTTGCTTCACTTCCGAAACCAAAGCTTCTGCCCACGCAACCCGCTCTTGAAAGTGTTGAAAAGCCTAAACCTCCCCGTTTGACCAAAGAAGAGGAGATTTTTCGCGAAAAATGGAATAGATTGCTTGACATGGTTTCTAAAGGTCGCCTCGAACCTCTGAAAGCGTTCTGGGAACGTGAAGGCCAAGATCTTGATGGTATTGATGCGCCAATCCCAGAGTGGACAGGCGACCGGAGGGCGTCAATCCTGCAGGTTGCAGCACAAGCGGGACATGATGCAGTTGTGCAGTGGCTACTGTTTGATCTACACGCAGATCCGACGACGCCTGTTTCGCTCGCGTGGACAAAGGATGGTGGGATGGAGTCGGATGCGTCTGATGTGGGGGCGCCTCCCGCTGGATCTCGGCGTACAGCATACGACCTGGCGCGATCCCGTGCAGTGCGCGACGTGTTTCGACGGTGTGCAGCAGACCATCCTGATTGGTGGGATTGGTTCGGCATTGCGCACGTACCGAGTGCGCTGAGCAAGGAGAAGGAGGAAGAGAGGGACGACAAGAAGAAACAGAGGAGAAAAGGTTTGAGGGAGAAAATGCGCGAAAGAGAAGCGCGAGAGCGGGAGCAGGAGGGGAGCTCAGAAGTGGTGGTCCCCGTCGAAGAGCCCCCCAAGACGAAGAAGGAACCGCCCAGCGGACCGCAGAAACTTGGGGGCTCGTCTGGCTCCACGGACGGTATTTCTGGATTGACACCAGAAATGAGGGCAAAGGTAGAACGAGAGCGAAGGGCTCGAGCAGCAGAGGCTCGTCTCAAACTTAAGTAGAGGATGTCACAGACACACTGTCCGGCCCGGGACGAGCCGTGACGCGTGACCTGACGCGTTGCGCGCGAGTCACGTGCGCTTGTAATTACGATTCTTTGTTGAAGACAGCGACAAAAGAGCAATGGCCCGTTCAACACATGCCCGTATCGTCGAACACGACAGCGATGACACCGAGCCAGACACTCCCAGACCAAACCACCGCCGAGGCAGCAAGAGGCACATCAGTGACGCTCGTGGACTCGATGACAGCTCCAGAGCTGCGTTAGCGAAACAGAAGCAGCAGCAGCAGCAGCAGCAGCAACAGCTCAATTCTGCGCTCCCTCCCCCAGTCATCAATGTGCCCCTGGATGTCATGAACTCGAACTTTGAAGAGTGGATGAAAATGGCCACCGATAATGTGTGTGACATGCTCCCAACTTCGCTCGCTCGCTCACTCTGTCGTAGAAAATAAACGCTGCGAACTCATGGAATTTCGCCCTCATCGATTACTTCCACGACATGTCCCTCCTCCGCAATAACACAGATAATTCGATCAACTTCCAGCGTGCTTCATGTACACTCGACGGCTGTGTCAAAATTTGGACGAGTCGTGTCGATAGCGTCGGCACCGAGACTGGCAAGCTACTCAGTAACCTTGCTAATGAGAATATGGCAGCAGGCGAAGAAGAAGAAGAACCCACCTCCGACAATCCCGATGGCCAGGACGCTTCCCAACCGAGGAAGAAGAAGAAAGCCCATCGACCCGATTCGACTCTTGCCAAAGATGCCAGTCAGCTGCGGAGCAAAAAACTGGATCTTGAATTTCGCGTTGACCCCCTGTTCAGAAAGACTTGCGCTGACTTTGACGAAGGTGGTGCGCACGGACTTCTTATGAACCACCTTAGCATAGGCGTCGGTGTTGATGGTGGTCTACGCATTGTTTTCGATGCGAGTGACTCCATGGCTAAGGTGGTGGACGAAGAGGAGCCGATACTCGAGCCCGAAGATGATGTCGATTTGAGTTATCTAAGAAGTTAGTAACGAGTGTGAATTCTTTACGACCATCCTACTGAATGCAAGCAATAGGTCATTTTCTCCGTGACATGTTTATCCTGGAGGACAAGGCCATCGCACACTCCCTAGCGGATTTCTCGTTTACTCATGATGACATGACGTTCGACGATTCTACTCTCTATCAGGACGATACACGCGGCGAAGACCAAGACATTGATGGGAATGAGGCATTCGGTGATAACACTGAGATTGACGTTGATGGTGGCGGTTTGGCTCAAACGGAAGACTTTTTCCAAGGAGATCAGGCCGTGGACGATGACTATGCGGGCGGTAGTGCATTCGGTGGCGATGACTATGGAAGCGGACATGACGGCTCTCCTGGCGCTGACGTCCCACAAGGCCAAAATTTACGCCCAGGTGCCTTCGTGCCGTTCGATCCGCGACGAATACCAACTGAGCGGGACCTCGTCATGGCCATGACGGATGCTGATGGCGAGAACAATATTATGGGGTACTTTGACCAGAATATTATGAAGAACTGGGCTGGCCCTGAGCACTGGAAGTTGCGTAAAGTAATACGAAAACGTGAGTTATGATGAGCATTATCCTACGTCACTAACACACTTGTTTCTAGCTGATGCATGTGAGGCTACTGCTTCCAAGCCACGACGGGAGAAGAAAGAGGCCTTTAGAATTGATTGCCTGATACCATCTGAGAAAGACGTCAAGACGTTGTCGAATGAGCTCTTTGCCCCAGTTACTCGTGGGGCTGGTATCACGCTACCAAACTACGGAACGGTCAAATCGACTGCCAAGAAAGGCGGGCGGGGTAGGAAGGCAAAAGAGGAGAAGCGCGATACACACACTCTCCCAGATGATATGCACTTTTCCAGCAGACAGCTTGTGACGCTGTTTCTCAAGCCTAAGTTTTCTGTAGGTATCCAGTTCCTCGGCTCCAACCAATACTCATATCTACTTGTATCTTTGAAGCTAAAGATGAGAGGACAAAGGGTCCGCTTCAATGAAGCTGGAGACGGCGAAGTTGACGAGAATTTCTGGGCTCAGGCTGCTGCCGACCAAGCAGCGGGTCGCCTGGCGCAAGAGGAAGGTGATGAGAGTAAGTATTTGCAATCTTGACCGAACTACCAGAGATCCTGAGTCGCATCTCAGATGGTGATGCACCAGCGCCATTCAATACCCAGTTTTTCAATGACGACGACGACGGCCCGGCATTCGACGACCTGTATGAAGGTGATGGTGATGGTGATGGGATCGTACCAGTGGACGCTGGAGAACAGGATCTTTTGGCGGCAACGCAGAGTATGACTCGTCGTGTCCGACCCGCATCCGTGAACTATGCTAAACGCGCCAAGCGGGTTGATGTCCGGAAACTGAAGGAAAATATTTGGAATGGGCTGGACATCAAGATTTCTCGGGAGGAACACGGAGAGGAGGAAATGGTAACACGGTTCTTTCATGTCGCTGGTCCCGAGCTAAATCCTTTGCAGGACGTTGATGATCAATTCGTGGCTGAGCCATCAGAGGGACGGCAGTTCAGTCAAGTGATATCAGGCCTTCAAAGGTCCTATCCAAAAGACAAGATGGAGGATATCAGTACAAGCTTCTGTTTCATTTGCTTGCTACATTTAGCAAACGAACAAGGATTGAAGCTGGAAATGTCATCGAGTGGTGTTTGCGACGACGATGGCGGTGGCGAGGCGTCGTCAGAAGAACAAGGAGTGGACAAGGTTGCAGATATATGGAGCCTGAAGGTGCGTTCGTTGCAGCAGAAGTTATGTGTCCTCCGATCTTTTATGCTGACTTTTACGCTTCTAGGTCTTCAGAGACCCGAATGCCACACCGGCTTCATGACGAGTAATTAATTTTATTATCCATTGTTTCTATCTTATATACTTGATCAGGCTTGCTGCTGTCTGTCCCGTATATCATAATTGCTGTTTGCGGTACGCCGCGTGTATAGCCACTTAAATCCGTCTGTGACAAGATGAGATTTGGTGGCAAGTATAAAACCACTCTGACGATGCAGACCAGCGGAAGAAATCTATTCGATACATGAACGAAAGTAAAGATACAGGTAGGAGGCCAGACCTAATGCTACAGTGTGTTACGTGGGTATGCATATCCATGGCGAATATCGATAAAGCATGAAGAAAACTTGGAGTAGAGCGATGCTGAAAACCAATTCTCACAACATAACTGGAGATTCGACGCTCAGTGCAACCTGGCTTTCCAACGACGCCACATGTTCTCGTGTTTGAGCTGGTGCTTTGTACTCAGCTCGAGGTACTCTCGATAGGCTTTTGCAGGGAGTTCGATCATGTCTGAGGTGGGAGTACGAAAAGGGAAGACGACGAGTAAGTTGGACGGCGCGATGCGTGGTTGCGGGACCGGCGACGCCAAAAAGAGGCGTTCGCCGAACGGCGTGTAGGTGTATACGTCCACCCAGTGGTCACGGCGTGTGTGGGACCGTACAGCTTTTAAGCGCTTGTCAGGAAAAAAATATGGAACTTGTGACGTTTGGGCAGTGGAACTCACCTTGGATGATCATCACCTGGTGTTGAACGATGGCGATAGCAACTGTGCTGTGGTTCATGACAATGGATGGATGGATAATTGATAGTGGCCCTGAACCTTGGGATCAGAGGATTCAGGAAAAGGCCCGGGGGTGACCTGAGAGAAGTGAAAGTGACAGGCTTGCGGACTCGGAGACGTGGTGATATTCTGTCCTAAGATGAGTCCAGTTTTATGCCTCTGTTGAAGAGTGCCATTGTTCCTCTACCGATGAGAGGCGAACGCGCGTAGTGGAGCAACAAGCTAATGGCTGAAACGGTCAGTACAAGGAGATAAGCCAGCAAGTGTTTGACTCCTGCACATGGTCTTGAAGGGAACAAAGACTGTCAAGTGACTGTCATACACAACGCGACAACCGTATTTGATCAACAATCTGCCACCCATACAAGTAAACAAACAAGGTACTTTATTTCTTTCACATCCTCGTGTCCTGCCACGAACACCGTCCATAATCAGACACCTTGAAGCTCTTTATATAACACCAAGGATGTGGTTATGCTACATCACGCCGTAGGCGGAATTGTGGTTGCCAGCTTCCCTTGCTAACGTGGTGAAGACTGACCAAAATCAAGTCTTCCAGCTTGATATGGTGGGGACCTACTTTCCAGCTCCTCTCAGCACCGACTTCCAACGGCTTGTTCGACATTTTCTAGTACATCCGTCGGAACCTTGAGCTTTGGTTTATATATCCTTGCGGAATCAGCCTACCTCGATAAATCGACTAGTAGTCTTCGCTATGTTCTGTGCGAGCTTTTCTTTCGTAATTGGTCCCTTTATCTTACGCCAATTTCGCGATGAGATTTGACGTTTGAATGAGGGATATCCAGGCCACTGGTGAGCAATGGTCATCATCTGGTTAGACTTGATCGTTGTTCACTTACATTAATTCTAATGGACACGGACGGTCCACAATCCCCCAGGACAGGGACGTCTTTGTCCACGAGATGCTGCGTCTTTCCGTTGCGGACGTCCTCCAGTGAGATGCCCCACTCGAGTGGCTCCTTGGTCACGAAAATGATCGGCGGTGAGAGAGATATTCGTTCAAGATACCGCTCCTTGTCTGCCTCTGTGTAGGGCCTGTACAGTCTTTGCGGCACGTATTTGTTGGACCCAGTGACGACGATAGCTTCCGCCGGAATGCTCTTCCACAGAATGTAACACTCTTGGGATGGGCTTTGACTGTCCATCTAGAATGCTGTAAATAACCAACCGTTTTCAATGGGATAAACAGTCTTACTTGCGACAGAGATTCTGTGGCTCTTCTTTCAAGATCTCCTAATGAGATCGGGCTGGAGAGCGGGGAAATTACTGGTTGATCACACAAAGTCTTAGAGAAGTACCGAAGTGAGTAGTGCATAGGATGTGTTTTACCGTGGCTAACCTCGGTCCCTAGCGGCTCGATTTGGGGGATGTTCGTAGCGAGGTTGTTCTCATGTATCTCACCCCGGTGCAAAACTCTCCGTTGGTTCGTTTCATGAAAGGGACAGTAGCCCATGTCTGATGTGTGCCATTGAGAAGTGATGTTCTGGATGTGAGTGGTGACGGGAGTTGCCTCAATAATAGTACCAGAGCTTGATGGACTCGTGACCAATCGAGGATCCGTGTCATACAAAGAGCTGCTCGGGGGGTGCGAATTCTGTGATGGATGCGTCAGCACCGATTGAACGGAACGTCATGAAAATTACCTGGAAACATTGTGCCAACGTGGTTATCTCAGCGGATAGCTCGGAATGGGGAATGAAGAGGCGGTAGTCCTGCACGCCATCCAAGTGCAATTGGTATACGGCGTCTGATGTGCGATCACACATAGGAAACAATAGACGGAAAGGAGATAAAGGGAGAGTATAAGAATGGAACCAGGGAGGGAAGTTATCACGAACTCTTATATGTGGATTATCCCCTCGATGTACTACGGCCCTGGAAACGCAGCCACTGGCACCCAGTCGTGGGGCTGGGTGCAGCCATCATGAGGAAGCACTCGTCCTGTTGGATCCGCAGATACTCTGCTGACGATCAGCCTCCGAATTCGGCCATCGATACATATTTGGACAACACTACAATGGACAACATCCTGTGGTCCATCCCACCTCACCGTTCCTGAACCATTAGCATTTCTACAGCAAAGGCCCGATTTGATGACCGCGAATTATGTACGATAACACGGTAACACAGCTACTCACAAATGCTGTCGACCAGTTAACCCGAGTTGTGCTGCTCTGATAAATTGCTTGATCGTATTCGGACGGATTCCAACCACAGCTTGGCATTCGCATTTTGGGGCCCGTGCGTATAGTCATGCCGAAGCGGAACAAGATCCTGGTGGATATGTCGTGCTTAAAAGCCACGTCAAAAGTGAACTACCTCCAACCACCAAGTCTCTCGAGCGTCTAGATGGGACCACGTAAACCTGTCAAGACCGGACAAAAAATAGTCATTCTGATATACGAGGGAGCCCTGTGACCCTAATACTCACCGATCGCATTCACTATGGTTTGGTGGCTTGTACATTCGAGCCGGCACTCGGAGCAAACACCATAACCGGTAATCCTCAGCGATAGCACCGGAACGGGAGTCGACTCTATGTTCTAGGTATGTTGGCTTTGGTCGCACAGCCTTGTTCCATCCACTTACCAAGACAGCGCCATATTTTCCTGATAAGTGATGGCCATGCCATCCGTCGGCGGCGGCGGTCGTAGATTGTATCTCTCCCGGCCCCAGCGTTCACGGGCAGTGATGTGACTAATGTCAAACCAGAATGATATCGATATCATGGGGCTGTTTCCTGAGCACAGCTGGGGCAGCTCTATATGCGCTCAGTAGCTCCCACTGTTGCTTGCTGCGTCCATCTCGTTGCCGACCGAAGTTTCCACTCGAACTTCATATTCATGCGCTGTAATAGGCAATGATTTGAACGTGGTCGGTCCAGAAATTTGCCTGAAAAATGCAAAGGTATTAGTTAGCCTGGAGTACGTCACTCGCCGAGAGCCAAGACGGCAGTATGTACTAGCCTGGAGGGACAGTTACTGATGAAGGCAGTAAAATTGGTGACAGCACATACCCGTCCGCATCTTCGACTCGCCAATACGTAAGCAACAGCAACATGTAACGAGAGGCGCTGCAACCTGCATGGCGCCGTCGAGTGGCAACTGGCGAAACCCCGGGATGCAATGCATTGTATATTAGTAGGTAATAAACAAGAAATTAGCCTGTGTCAATAAGGAATTCGACGACGAATGCAAAGTTGCGGCTGCCAGCCACCTTTTGATACGTGGTGGAGGGACACCAGGATAAGATCTTCTACCCGGATTTTCCGTCCTCCGACTTTCCATCTTCTATCAGAATCCGCCTCCATTTGCTTGCCTGGCGCAGACTGGATCTAACGTCAACGAAAATCAGAGTTACAGACATGACAAATTTAACCCACCTCTACAAAACGCCAAAGGCAAGCAGCAATGTTTTTAATGGTTGCCTGTAGTATTAGACGAGGGTGTGGGAGCGTCAAACCTATCCCCTTCGAAGATTGACGAGTATTTGTGACAAGAGTGACGCTGGGAGAGTCAACATCTTCTCTGTATCCTATAGAAGATAAAAATTGATCATCCTACTAACATGTCTCTCCACATAGGATGATCAATAGTTTCCGCTGAAGCCGACCGGGAAGAGGAAGTAAAAGAGCTGGTGATGCGAAGACAGATGAGACGATTCAGGCCGGTGGTTTTTGAGCCCCACCACCACCATCACAACCCATTGCAGAATGACATATCTGGGGCCGTCCGGTACAGCCAAGATATGGAGTTAGAACGTCACCGTATCACTGATCGAGCCTGGACAGATTTCCTTGATGCACGATGCATGGCACTGCATGCGACTCAGGCGTAACGAACAGGAGCAGTTCGACGTGGGTCCCGAAACCTTCTAGTACCTGCGTTTTAGCAATGCACGTCAAAGTGGGGATGGTGTTCGGCATTTTGCGAACGCCTCTTGGACTTGTCCAACTTGAAGCCCAAGTATATATACTTTGCGTCTCTGGACTCTCTGCCGTCACACATCTAGTTTGGACCGATTAATGAGGCTTACAAGCTGCTCATCGCCAGTCAGATCTTCAGTTGTGGTGAGAAGGTTTTTGTATGATGATCGCAATAGGTACTGTATAGTTCTGAAGTGCGCTACTGCAAGTATGTTGATTTCCGCCAAGTCCAAATTATTACACGACACAGCCCAGATTTTCCAAACGAGTGGACAGGCCGCTATCTGGCCGAAAGGAAACACCGACAATGAGTTCATTGTAAAGTACTGAGGAACCAGACTGAGTTGATAAGTAGAGGAAATCCAAGCTCTGATAATTGCTCCACCAAAGGGGTCGTCGCTACGAGATAGGAACTGGAAAGCCCCGACGAAAAGGAAACGTGGAGATTGGACGGCGGAGGCGAAGTTGCGGTTGCCAGCTGCCTTTCGATACGTGGTGAAGGGATACCAGGATAAGGTCTTCTACCCGGATATGCGGCCGTTCTCCGACTTTCCATCTTCTATCAGAATCCGCCTCCATAGGTTTGTTTTGCACAGACTGAATATAACGTCAACAAGAATCAAAATGACAGACATGATACTTTGCCCACCTGTACAAAACGCCGAAGACAAGTAGTAATGTTTTTCGCAAGCTTGGCTCTGGTTATATGACCCTTGGGAGTCTTGAAATCCATTGTCGGAATCTGTTTTGACCATGGCGGATAGCCCGGCCACTAAAAAATGCGTTAATCGGCGGACTGAAGGAATGTATGAATGCATGCCTGGATCCGAATTGAGACAGAAGGTCCACAGCCGACAAACATACGATCGTCTTTGTCTTTCATATGCCTAAGTTGTTGCTTTAGAACATCGTCGAGGGATATGCCCAATTCGGATGAACCATCCGAGTGAAAGAATATAGTTTCTCGCAACTCCACGTCTAGAATGTAGCGCTTCTTGTCGGCTTCGGTATACGGGGTATAAACCGTCTGGGGTATGAAGTCGTTCGTCCCATAATGTTCGATCACATCCTTCCATTTCTGGATATGGGGCATCGGTGACTGTGTCATTACTTCCTAACGCCAAAATCAATGGTTTGCTGTAGTATTGAACGAGGAGAGTTACGGATTCCACGGGAAGGGGGGATGTGGGAGCGTCAAACATATCCCCTTCGAGAGCTGGCGAGTATGGTGACAAAGGTGATACTGGGAGAGGCGACGTCTTCTCAAAATCCTATTAACCAAACAAAGATCAAAATCAATCATCCTACATATCTTTCCACATACTAGCATCATCATTCCGTTTTCTACTGAAGCTGATTGGGGCGAGAAATTGTGAACAGATGACTGAAAACTCGGGTATGATTGAGAACAGGGTGTTTGCAAGACTTGACGGAGAGAGGAGCTTGATGCTGTGGAGATCTCCCGATCGTCAAATCGGCTGGGACTCAGCTGGGTATTGATATAGAGTTGTTGTTGTTGGACAGCTTGGTGCCGTTGACTGGTTGGCATATTGCCGGGACACACGCCGTTCTGACCATAGGACGTATCAACGAAAGGAGCCGCATGAACAAAGTCGGTGCACATCTAGTACATAATTCAGTAAACGCTACGCCAAGATGAGACTCGTACTCACAGAGTGAACAAGGCCCATGATGTCTGTGGAATCGTTGGTTGGAGGGGGATAGTAAGTGTCGTATCCAACGTTGCCAGATTCCACGTAAGAGTCACTACCCATTGAGCGATAAGAGAAAGGCAGCTCGGACCAGTAACACACTGGATCCCCATTCATGGTGGATAATAGCAGGCAGGGCTCTTAGCTGCGCACAATTTATATGCGCAACCGCTGGTGCGAAAACGGATGCAAGATCCACAGCATGTTGCTGTGACAAAGCAGTTAAGGCGCGTGAAGTAGACCATGTAGTTGGGCGCAGGGACAGTCAGGCTAATATGATACAATTGAGGTAGGTCTCAGTTACGGCAACCCTCACAAGACCATGTGCTAGGTCTGTGCCAACTAGTATCAATATTCTGAGGTTTGGAGTACGTTGTGTGGAGATGATATACATAGGAGACTTGCCTTCAAGTTGGTGGGCGTTCCAAATTGTCATTCTAGAAAGGGTACAGCCAACTGGCAGTGCACTGAGCGCTCAACCGGATGAATTGCACCAGCGAAATCTGTGCGGACGGTCAAAAAAAGAGAAAGGCAGCTTCGAGAACGCGCAAAAGAAAAGTAGGCTGGTATCATGACCCGCCGCACATGACGGTTCGCGTTCAACACCGTTACTTGCAGTGCCCAGTTACCAGTGACCACCCAGAGTGCTTGCCAAATTTGGGTGTTTAGGACCACACAGTTGTCGATTTCCTTCTAAGCCCACCACTCATGTCCTCACTGGCAGGGGCGCTTGAGGAACCCGTGCGCTACGATCACACCTATCCCTCAACGCTGTCCTCAGCTGCTCACGACCGAGATGTCGACATGGAGACCCCAGAAGTCAAAGAGGAACCCAACCTCATCCTGGAACAGGCTGTGGTGCCGGTTGGCGGGGACGAGCACATGGACGACCTTTTTGGACAAGAGGCAGAAATGGACGAACCAAGACAAGTCAAATCCGAAACGTGCGCTTTCATTCCCGTAACATAATACCTTTTGCTCATACTCTGCGTATACAGAAGCCTTGCCGCTACACCTGCTGAATCAGGGTATGATTCCGACGAACTTTCGCAAACGGAAAAAGAGCGCAGAAGGTTGGAGTATATGGAAAACGATGAACCGACCCCTGTGGTGTCAGAGATTCAGGAAGCGAATGTTTCCATACCGAATATCCCCGTCCCGAGGACCTCTGACGGTGATGTAATCTAAATCCTTTCGTCGTATGGAATGACACTCACTCCGGTCCTAGCACTGGGTATTCCGCGTACCTAGTTTCGTTAAAATAGACTCAAAGCCATTTCATCCCGACACTTATATGGGTCCAGAACAAGACGAAGATACCTCCCACCCAAACGAGAGCATACGCGAAAAAAGCATGTCCATAAAGCTCAAAGTGGAAAATACTGTACGATGGAGATGGATAAAGGACGATTTTGGCCAGGATGTGTGTGCCTGTCTACTTACATCAACACCTTTCTTATGTGAAACACAGAGACGCCAATCAAACGGTCGGATCATTCGCTGGTCTGACGGTTCCCTGAGTCTCCGGCTAGGCAAAGAGCTCTTTGACATTAACCAGTCTATCGACACCTCTGGAGGTGTGGTTCGCCAATCGATCGGAGGTTCACAATCGGCTTCTCAGAGCACTCCCTCTGCGTCGCAGTCATCTGGTTTGAAATCCCAAGGGTTAACGTATCTTGTTGCACAGCACAAGAGATCAGAGGTTCTCCAAGCAGAAGCTGTCATCACCGGTTACATGACCTTGCGGCCGACCGGTATGCAGTCCGAAACGCACCGCATGCTAGTCCGTGCGGTTGGCCAAAAACATAACAAAGTTGCGCGATTGCGCATGGCACCTGAACCTACTATGGACCCTGAACGAGAAAAACAGGAACTAGTGAGGCTTTCCGCCAGGAAATCCAAAAAGAAATCGGACGATGCAGGTTTCGGAACGCGCAGAAAACGGAGTTCTAGCCAAAGGAAACGTGCAGGTCATGATGTTTGGACAGACGACGACGAGCCAGAATACGAAGGCTCCGAGGATGAAGGTGAAGCACGTGCTTCCAAACGAAAAGCAGAGTTGCGCAAGGGTGGAGAGTATCAGGAAGATGACTTCGTCGTCGCTGATGAGTCGGACGAGGATGGTGGGTTTGGGGAAGGTTCGGGGAAGAAGCGACGTCACCGTGAAGAAGAGGAGGATCCCTTGGATCGCTTGGACGCAAAAATTGACCAACAGCAGGAGGAAGAACGTAAAAGAAAAAGCCTCGACACTCTGGGTGAGGATAGCCACGATATGGATGTGGAGAGCGAGGAGGAGGAGGAGGAAGAGCATAAAATGCGCAAAGCGAGGTCGGGTACGCGAAAGACGAAGAGAACAATCACCTTTGAAGAGGATGAGCAGGAGTAGAGCCCTATTTTTGTTGTGCATTATGCAGCTGTCTATATACACCAATACAGTCATCTCTGTAACATTCCATCTTGATCCCACCTTTCCGAAGGTTGGATACTGTTCACCACCCATTGATTCTCTTCGTTATCCTCGAGGAGGTTGTGAAGTGTGAATATAGCATGTTCACGCAGATCTAACCATCGTGTTATCCCAAAAGGACGGCCCGGATGGAAAGTTGGGCGACGCACAAGGATTGCGTTCATCCACGACACACATGTTCATGATCACAGTGATACCCTCGCAATTACGGATGGAATCTTGTATCTTTTTGTTTTTATGGCACAGAATGCCCAGCAAACGCACAAGATCACGTTTGACATACGAGAACCCCGTCGAATCCGTGGTCCCAGGAATACTTTGTGCTGCCGCAGATGTGACCGGTTTCCCGTAATTAATGCGTGGAAGGAAAACGTCCAGAAGTCGCAGCAATTCTGTTGCACTATCTCGTTAAACCCACGCTGTCGTATAAAGTTTGATATGTGCTTACCTATGGCGCATACTGCTATATCTTGACCCTGCTGTGAGATCGCACCTCGAATGAGCAGCGACGGTTCATCCTTTGAATTCTTTCCAATATCATTTCCTTCAAGCTCAAGCGTGGCGCTGACAAGGCACTGGGTCACCAGGACAAGCGCCTCACACGCTTTTGGTAGCATGAGATCAAAGGCACCTTGAGTGGACAAATCGCCAGCGAAGGAAACTGCGTTATCCACCGGTCCTTTTCCAATCGATTTTGTGATTGCATGGGCGGAAAATGTGCAAAGTTCAAAAAAACATGCTGTCAGCATAGGGCACATGCCCACGAGGGCCGTCGGCAAATGCGAGGAGTGGAGATATGAGTCTAGTAGCTTGAGTAGTGTGGTTTGATGGGGCGCAATTATTTCACCCGTACTTCCAGTACTCTGGATTAATCTTTGTCCGAAAAGGTGAAAAGCCGACATACACACTCAAGTTCGCATATAATTGCGGCACAAATCCGCCGTCGAATAAGTGGGCAAAGAAATGATACCTAGGAAAGTTGGTCAGCATGTAGTCTGGTATGGTGGGGATACCGAGTTCACCCGTAATCGAATGCTTTCCCCTCGTCACTAGAGTCTTCTGCGTCATACAGAATCACCATAAGATCCAGGAGTTTGATGCATATCCTGGCACCAACTTGTGTTTCGGCAAGTAATCCCCTTTTTAGACGGCATGCTAAAACGGGAGACAAGGAAAACCATATATGCGTACCGCCGGTGGTTACTTTCGTGGACACAGTTCACCAAGAGTACAAGAAGTGACAAAACTGTTCGAGAATCTGGCGAACCCAACAGCCGGCTTTAGATAGTTAGGGAATAATGATCCCATCCAGCTCGGTACTTACATGAAGACGACTTGTTCCTCAGGCAGATTCAGGTAGGTCACCCATAGACGAGTCATGAGGGTATCGTTTGAGGTAACCATGTTCGAAAGTGTCTGGATCAACATACGTGTAACGGCATATGCTGTGGAATATGAGCGGATTGATAATCGCGTTTCTACGAAGAAAATCTGCTCACATTTCTGATCCTGTGTTGCTGACCAGGAACCATAAGCGTGAAGGATGGACCGTAGAGAAGGTTCAATCGTGCTTGGGAATTCTGATCGGTCTTACTGTCATGAGAAATGGCTTTCTGAGCTCACAATGCATTCTGCTGGTTGCTCGGTACAGCCGCAACAAGATTTCTGGTGAACCTTCCAAAGCTTGTTACGAGCGATTGGGCCAGCGCATCTCCTTCGTCATGCGCAACTCGTGCAGCTAGTGTGTCCCATACCCGGTTCAGGCCGGGCCATATCGAGGGGTTGTTGGTACCCATTTGTACCCTATCCCTAGATCAATGGTCTGAGCGTGCGTATGGCGTCTACGTACCTGAGACCTTCGTCGCGGGCGAGATCGTTGGCAATGCTATCCAATGCCGCCGTGCTAGTCACCGTGGTGATAGCACCCTGGCCATCACTGGTGAGACATGCGTCACAAAATCTGCAAAAGTTCGTATTAACAGAGAATGCATCGCTGTCCGAGTCCCGAGTCATCGTCTGGGTTGATGACAAGAATATTTCCACGATCTCGGAGCTGAATTGCTAAATCAGCCCCTACGCTATGACAAGATGCTATACTACCTCGCAACATAATGCGCGGCTATCATATACGAATCGTCGTGCAGAGAAAAGCAGAGATATCTCAGTCACATCCCCCCGTTGTCGATACTTTCATACCAAAGTCGATATTCGAGCATCTTCCGTCTCAGACTCGGAAACCAACCTCGAGAAGGAACGCGATCTTCAATCCCGCACATAAAGACTACAGATTTGGCCCTATCCAACTGGATTGGATTGATTTTGAAAACATGTCTGTCTACGCTGGTAAAGCCAATCAAAATGTCAGAGGTACGCGTCGCCAGCAATGTTCCCGATAGAGGTCAGAATGTTTGGTGACAGGACCTGCCACCGCAAGTTTTGTTCCACACACCCGTAGCAAGTCTGGCTCCACCAACTTGCCGGAAGGGGTTGTGCATGTTTACCGCGACAGTGATAGACAGCTGGAGGCCGACAAGTTGCCGTCTTCCCTCTCGGCGAGAGATGCGGACGTCGATGATGGTGTCACTCTAGGCGTTCTCGCTGTTCCGGCATGGATGACACCCTCAGATTTTCTTGCATTTGTAGCACCGGCTGCGGAAGGAATGGCTCATCTTCGGCTGGTCCGGTCAGTGTCCTCGTGTGATATCGCTTCCGGCTTATAATGACCTTCGAGAACATTTATAGGGACTCTGTGCCCAATCGTTCGATGGCTCTCATCAGATTTAGACGGCCGGAAGAAGCGACGGAATTTGTTGAAGCTTATAATGGGAAGCCGTTCAATTCGATGGACGTGAGTACATGGCCGATGCCTTTGTGTGGAGTTATCTCAACCGTATTCACAGCCTGAGACATGTCATGTTGTCCGCGTTTTATCTGTGGAGGTTGATAACGATGACGCCGTGTCCGCAGCGATATCTCGTTTGGGCTCCCCACAGTCCTCGACCTACGAACTTCCAACATGTCCAGTGTGCCTCGAAAGAATGGATGCCGCGGTCACGGGTTTGATTACTGTTCCTTGCTCACATACATTTCACTGCATGTGCCTCAGCAAATGGGGAGATAGCCGGTTCGTCTGCCGTTCCCGCCACCCTCCAGGTTAATTCTCGAACCATTCCCAGGTGTCCCGTGTGTCGGTACTCTCAGACGCTCCTGTCCTCTCATCCCACGACATCGCGTTCGCGTACCATTCCATTCGCAAATGCAGCCACACCGTCCATCTCAACATGTGCCGACTGCCCATCCACAACGAATCTTTGGATATGTCTCATCTGCGGAAACATCGGCTGTGGTCGCTACGGTCGTGCACATGCTCACGCCCACTATCAAAATACGACACATCTTTATGCCCTCGAGTTGGAGACCCAGCGCGTTTGGGACTATGCCGGTGATGGCTATGTCCACCGACTGATCCAAAACAAGTCGGATGGCAAGTTGGTTGAGCTACCCTCTGCCTCGTCCTCCATGGGCATGAACGCGAGAGACGATGGTGCGCTCGGACCGAGTCACGCCGATGCTCTTAGCGCAGAAAAAATAGAAGCTATCGGCATTGAATATTCATATCTACTCACATCTCAACTCGACTCCCAGAGGTCCTTCTATGAGGAGCAAATAACACGATTAAAGACTCAGGTCGACGAGCTGCAGAGCATAGTGCAGAAAATTGGCCGTGAAGTGGAAGAAAGTAGGGCGGAAGCTGCAACGCAGGAACAGCTGCGCCGTCGCGAAGAGGCTGAGAGGCTGGAGGCATTATATCGGGAAAAGCAGAAGGTGGAGAAGAGGGCGGATAAAGCCGCCGACCTCGCTCGGAAATTTGAGAAAGAACTCAAGGAAGAAAAGGCGGTCAGTGAGGGATTATTCAAGAACCTGGGAAAGATGAAAGAGAGGGCCGAGTTGTTGGAGAAGCAAAAGCAGGAACACGATGAGAAAATATCTGAACTACAAGATCAACTCAGGGATGTCATGTTCTTCTTGGAAGCACGCACGAAGATCGAGCAAGGTGAAGGTGGTGAAGGTGAGGCGGCCGGAGGTTCTGTTGAGCTGCCGCCCCCTTCAGCCAAGAAAAAGAAGGGAAAGAAGGGATGAGAAGAGGAAGAAGTTTAGTGACCCGTAGTACTGAGCCTGATAAAATGTCATTGCTCAGATTGAGGTGCTTGCCTTTCTAGAATCTGAAATGCATCGACCGTACACGAAGCAACATCTGTATTATTCCACCCCTTCGATTTCAAAAGGCATTGTAAATCAGAGTGAGCGGAGATCGAGGAACATCATGAAACAATGGATTCAACCCGTCGTTGACGTAGTAGTCCGATGGCGAAGGTTGGTCTCTCCGACAACTGTGCTCGATGCCTGAGGAACCATGTCGGGGCCACTACTACTCTCTGCAACTTCCTTTTGTCGAGGTACGACATACTTGCGAGCGGGCCGGCGCGGCCTCGATACTTGTCTCGAGTCCCAAATCATATATAACACGATTTCGGCAAAGGCGACGACGAGTGCCGTAGATACAGCCAACAGCGCGCGCTACCGACACCCATGTTCACCCAACGAACCAAGGATGGTAACGAATGGTGGACGTACCCACTCAACCCGCATTACCGTGTGTTCGCTTGCCAACCACGTTGCCACGCCAGTTCCGACGACACTTAGGACAGCATTGACCAAGGTAGCGATTGCTTTTCGGTCCTTGGTTCGCAGACGTTGGTCCTCTTCGGGGTCTTTAGCTGTGTAGGGAGGAAAGTGCTTTTCGGGCGACGTGCGGGTACCTGCGAGCAACGAGACCATGGTGTAGGACTGGGGGTCGAGGGGTGGGGAACATGCTTGCAAGGCTGCCTTGCCATCCGTTGTTTGACACCACCGTGATATCTGGAGGATCAACTCGTACGGTATGAGTGGTACGACTGTCGTATTCGTTTCGGGCGAGAGGTGGGGAGTCAGTTGCTGGCAGGTTTCTTCTGGTAGGATCCGCAGGAGAGCCGTCAATGTGTCTTGGAGGTGCGGTTCCAATGACACATTCAGTTTGGCGGCCATGTGGTGTTTGTGCTAGTAGTGGTGCAAGTTGTACATAGCCATTACTTCAAATATTTGACCTTCACTCTGGCAGTAAGTACTAGTACAAAACTATCGGTATACACTCAGTGCAGGCAAGTCGCCAGACCAGCTTGCTCGAACAACTGACCGTACGGTCGACTGTCAGCAACTGGCTCACTGAACCTTTTCAACTCCAAGGGGGAACTTGTACCCGCCTTGGCGTCTGACCTGCGATCGCAGACGCAACTAAGTCAAGGGAATCACCCGTGCTGGATGTCTTACCTCGTCAAATATTTCCATTTCCAACAAGCTCTTGTCATGCCCCCAAAGATCGCTCTGCGCCTTGCCATCCCTAATGCATCGCGCGACTTCATCTGCCTGGAAATGCCACCCAACACCGACGTATTCAAACTTTCTCGTCTCCTCTTTCACAACAGTCCCTGACTTGCCCTCCGCAAAGTATTGCACTGTGAACGACTTTGGACAGTAGATTGGCGCAGCAATAGTGATCGCGCCGCGCTCATAACGAATGACAGCACCAATCTGGTTGGCAGCGGCGTTAAGGTTGCAGCACAATACTGCCTGTGCTGCAAGTGTGTTTGGAGCGGTGGGTGAGTCTGGCGAGAAGGTGACTGTAAAAGAGGTACTGCGATCGACACCCGTCAACGGCGTTTTGAGCATAGTGCCCGTGACGTTTGAGGGCTTTGCTTTCCTGTTGGAAGGATGTTCATATAACGCAAGGATGGCCTGTGAAACGGCAATGAGACTGGGTGCTGTGGCTAGAAAGCGAAATGACATGCCCAGATCAATGGGTAAGGGCCGCTAAATACCATTAAAAAGTGAGATGGATCATGTCTCCCATCAATCGCTCCACTTACAGGTCGAGCAGTGCACCACCCCCCAGCATAGGGTCCAGAATCCGGTGAGTAAGTGGGAGCTCTGCGATGCATGCATCATTGACGGCCAAGAGCGTTTGATCACAGTTACTTACTACTTAAATTGAAATCAACAGACAAGTCAGCTGTCAACGCAACAGGTTCACCGAGGGCACCGCTCTCTGCGATCTTCTTCACTTCCAGTGTGAGTGGCTGGAATCTTGTCCAGAGGGCCTCCATAAAGAAAACGCCGTGTTGTTTCGCAGCTGCAAGAAGGGACCGGAGTTCCGCGGTATTCGATGTGACTGGTTTCTCGCAGAGCACATGCTTCTTTGCTTTAATTCCATCCAAAGCATTTTCGTAGTGGAGCGTGTGAGGAGTGCCTGATACATGCGCAGAGTGAGTGGTGGTGAGTCCAGCTAGAAAGTGATAGATATTGCCACCAACCAATGTAGATGGCATCAACGTTCTTGTGATTTCTGTGAACCAAGGAATTCACGCTGCGAGGCGGAAATAACTACTTACGCTGTCTGCGTAGACTTCTGCGTAGCTGCCGTATACCTTGATGGACGGATCTCCGTTTGCATTCTCAGCGATGAACCGAACTGCTGAGTCCAAGTTACGAGAGCCGACTGCAGTCACTTTGTGTACCACGTCGTGGACATCACGGCTGCAGGGATAGGTCAGCGAACAGGAAGCCAAAGCTAGTGAGAATTTCGCCTACGTCTTGGGATCGACGAGGATATCCTTATGACACCTTGGTCAGCAAGGTGCAGCCTGCATGAACGTTGCAATAGCTCACCTTTACGAAAGCGGTCGAAATCCGGCCAGTGGAGATGACTCCCCAGCGCAAGCCAAAAGGTTGAGTTGATGCCATAGCGAATTGGACAAAGACTGATAGCGAAGGGAAAGAGCAGAATCCCGACGAGGGTTTTCTCAGAATATTTTATATCATCTCACACCGGCATAGAATGATAAGTCCTGCTGACCGGGTGAACAACTTGAACTTGAAGTTGTCGCCGTCACGGCCCGGATGGCTCTATCAGATAAGCAGATTATTTCTTACCGCCAGACCCAGTTGTCCATGTTCAACGACGAGCAAGACGCAGAGCAGGCGCTCAAGGAGGTCTTGGTCGCCCTCTTTGAACACTCTGATGTCCTTGCACACCATCTACTCCCTGAGCTGCTCGCTAGCCAGGGCGAAAAGCCCCGCGTGTACCACCGTTCCGATATCGAGGGCGTCCTCGGCAGGTCTATGGAGATCATTCGAAGCTGGGATCCGGAGCTTCGGGCCCAGTTCATCGGAGGGCACCCTAGGATTGGAGAGACGAAGAATCTTTCCGTCCTAAGCTCCAAGGAGCAGAGCGGTGGCACGTCACAGCCAACCCCTCCAGAGGTCCTCGCGCGTCTCGCACATCTGAATGCGTGCTATGAGCATGTATATCCCGGGTTGCGATACATCACGTTCGTCAACGGTCGAAGCCGAGCTGTGATTGCAGAAGAGATGGAGGACAAGCTCGGAATCACGCATTCTCTGTCGCCCGACCAGCCATCTGTCGAGAGCTTCATCCCCATCGAAAAATACAGTCACGTCTGGCGCAAGGAACTTGATAGGGCAGTCGAGGACGTTGGGCGTATCGCCCAAAGCCGGTTGGCTAAGCTCGTCGTCGAGTGATTTGGTGAGCACGGTCAACTCATCCAGCAAGACGTGCCAATGTGATCATAAAACCCAAAGCCACAGAAGAGGGTGTCGCATCGTACAAGGAATGAAGCAAAAGATCTACAGCTATGTACAGTAAACGAAACATCACAAAGGGAGAAGGATGGAGTGGAAGTGTGAGAGGGGAGTGAGAGGGACTATTGTACAACAATTGTACAACAATTGATAAAGAGATCCGGCTTGAGGGATATAAAAATACGACCATAAAAATTGCCAACGGGTGGATTAACGGGTGGATGACTGACCCTTCTCTCGCATTTCTTTGCGCTACAAGGGTGCGCATGAGAGAGCGCGCTCGAGAACAACGAAGAATAGCTACCTGGAGGATTTCTTGTCTCCTTAGCTCCCATTCTGGATTCCGATCGCAGAGCTCTTGGTAAAACTGTTCTACCAGCTTTGTGTGCCTTTCTTTTTCTTCTTTGATCTTGCGGATACTCTCGTACAAATCAGCACGGGTTTTCATACGGGCTTCACTCCGTTCCTTGGCTTGCCGCGCCCATTCTTCGCGTTCTTTATTCCGCCTCTCGCGTTCCACGTCCCAAGCTTGCTTGTTCAGCTGTGCGTGTTGGATACGATCGTCGTAGGCCTGGGAGATGACGATAATCAGCGATAGCGCGCGTCGTGAGCACACACTAGGGATACCTTGCGCTTGGCCGGATCGCTCAAAACTTGAAAGGCTTCACAGACCTGCAAGCATTCAGTATGAGTTTAAGAGTACACAGGATAAACGCGCAACTCGATGATGTTCATACGTTTCGGAACTTGCCCTCGGCAGCTCTTCGTTCCCGCTCTCTCGCTGTTGGTTCAAGCTTATCTGGATGTGTTTCGAGTGCCTTTGTCTTGTACGCCTTCCTCACTGGAGGATGTCAGGATAGACGAAAGGATGAAAGAGAAAGAAAGACGAACAGTCCTCTGTTGTCGCGTCGGTTGGTATTCCAAGGACGTCATATAGCGTCAACCCAACCCCCATTTGGCAAGCAAGACTGGGTTTTCTGCCTCGTGGCCCAGAGGAAAGTGTGCCAGAGCGCGAAGGAAGACGAGTTGAGTTGAACAAGATCGTAGCGCCCGTACGCGGAGTCAGCTCGACCGTATCCCCGACTCCGATTCGACTCTTCACACGAATTACAATGATACTACCAGAGATACACGCCGTCTAGCTGGAGAAAAGAAGAAAACGTCCATGGCATGGGATTCGAGTTGATCTAAAATTGTCAAGATTACCAGGCTTGCTCCGAGGAGTACTTCTCTTATCATCGCCTACCAGAGTTTCTCCACACAACGCTCGACCAACGAACCAGTGAGTGGTTTAGCTCCATTAGAGACTCTGCCTGACTTGTGCTCGCATCAGAGTTGCCATGTCTTCTGTCAATCTCCCCAATTTCGTCGAAGGAGAGGATTTGATGTGCCAGCTGCAGGCAAGCCTTGCAAAACCTGGTACAAGGTCTCTGGTGACCTCAAGTCTGGCATCCGACCCCTCGTCGTGCTCCATGGCGGCCCAGGGTGCGCGCACGAGTATCTCGAGATCGTCGCCCAATTGACTACCCTCTGCGCCATCCCTGTCGTCCTCTATGACCAAATCGGCAACGGTCGTTCCACCCATCTTCCTGAGAAGAATGGCGATACCGATTTCTGGACCGTCAGCTTGTTTGTCGACGAGCTCCACAACCTATTGGATCACTTGGGTATCCATGATGATTTCAATCTGCTGGGTCAATCCTGGGGAGGGATGCTCGCTGCTGTCTTTGCAACTCAGCGACCCAAGGGGTTACACAAGCTCGTCATCGCTGATTCCCCTGCGAGCATGAAGTTGTGGATGGAGGCAGCAGCGTTATTGAGGCGTCAGTTGCCTCAAGAGGTCCAGGATATGCTCAACAAGCATGAGGCGGAAGGGACTACTACTCACGAGGACTATCTCAAAGCAACTCAGGTCTTCTACGATCACTTTTTGTGCAGAGTAAAGCCTACGCCTGAATCCCTCAAAGTTGCCATGGAATGGACGGAAAAGGATCCAACTGTGTACATGACCATGTATGTATTGTCTTTCCCGGTGGACACTGTCATGACCTTGCTTGGCTAGGAACGGACCGAACGAGTTCCACATTGTCGGTTCGCTCAAAACCTGGAGCGTCATCGATGACCTTTACAAGATCAACGTCCCTACGTTGCTTCTGAATGGCCGTTATGATGAGGCGCATGACCTCACCGTTGAACCGTACTTTCAACACATCCCCAAGGTGAAATGGATTCAATTTGCCCACTCGGCGCATGTGCCGCAGCTAGAGGAGACTGAGAGGTTCATGGAGGTGGTCGGGAACTTTTTGCTCAAGCATTAAGAATGGTTTGACAAAGAGGCTCGACTGTAATATCCATTGTCTAAGGATCGATATCAAAGGACACGAGTGAATGATTGCTAGTTGCAAATTTACAGTTAAAGTATGAGCATCTATCATGCCAACTCTTTTCTCTCGACACCGTATTTGGCAGGGTCCGTACCGTGATGTTGGTGGTTGACGAAGTTGAACCTGTAGATATTGTGAAGAGATTGCAGTGAAGAGATGGGAAACACCTCACATCGGGAACGCCTCTGAAAGCAAACCGAGTCAAGAAGAGATGATATATGACGGGATGGAAACTCACGGAATTTGAGTTGGGACCATACGGAGTTACGGTAGGCAACGCCCTGTATCCACTGTGGTTGAGAAGACTCGGGGTACATCGGCTTTCCCTCGGCGACACGTTGCCTCAACTCGGCCAAGTCCAGCTCTTCCTCGCGTTTGTTCTCGGTCCAGCCCCAGAAACGCACTTGTGGTGTGGTGAGACGAGTTCCCGGTGTATGCCCGAGAGAACGCTTACCACTTGAATTCTGGTATGCAAAGAGGAAGCCGCCTATGAAGCCCATGAGTCCGCCGAGGCGAAGGGTGGTACGAAGGCGAATGTTGGGTGGTAACGGGTCTGCCATGTCTGCGAGGGCATTGTTCTATTACACAAGGCACCGAATGGAGAGAATATTGAGCCTACTCCACAAATACAAGGCAGCTGGAAACGCGGCGGTTGATGCAGCCCAGGTTGCATAGTCAGACGGACGGAAATAACGAACGACACGAGAGAAATGCGGGTCTCCGTCGATGAGCGGGTAGGGCGTCTTCACGACCTTGTCAGGCATAGCGACAACGTCCGATAGGTCAGGTGAAACAAGACAAAGTCCCTCAGTGTCCGGCCCTAAACCCCGCTATTCCCTGTCGTGATCGTTCTCGTCGTATCTTGTCTCTTCACTCCATCCTCGCGTTCGTCCCCGTCTCCCCCACGGCCCGCCCCATCGAGCTCAACGCTGCTTATCACTTGCAATGAGCGCCGTCAGACGGAATGACCGTCGCGTCAACAGAAACAACCTCGCTTCACCTTATGCGCGTCCTTTGAAATCAAACAAGGCCCAACCACCCAAAAAATCAGTGCGTGCATCCGTTCGTCTCAGACTTGTCCTGGCACTTAACTTTTCCTTTCAGCTTTGGAGCCTTTCTGGACTCATCAGCTTTCTAAATCCCTTTGGTGGCAACGACGAGCAAGAGGATTCTGACTCTGGTCCGTCAGACGGTGAGATCGAACAAGGTCCCCCCCCTCGTCGCTTCTCTCCACCCCAACCGTTGCCACCACCACCTCCGCCACCGCAACAGCAGGCATGTACTCGCCCTACGTTCCTTTGAGTGCAAGATCGCTCAACCCTCATTTAGTCGTCATCTATTTCATCACGACCTTCGGGAATGAACGGTCCGACTGCAAGTCCAGGTCATATTACTCAGTCGTCCCAGAACCAACCATTTTCTTCAAACACACCTTCATCTGCCTCTTCTGGCTCCACCCTAGCCAAACACCTTGAGCCAGTCACGAGATTTCTGGTCGAGAAAGCCGGGCAGCCCCTTAACGAGTTTGAGGCAGCTGGCATCGTGGATTACATTCAGAAAAACATGCAAGGTACGTCCAAGGTTTGTTGTATCGGCTTGCATTTACATAGGGTTCGGCCAGGGTCAACGTTCACTCCTGACAAACCTGAACCATTCCGATTTTCCGTGTCACCTTCACGCAGCGCGTCGCCAAGCCAAAGTCAGGGCATTGGCAATATCCAAACACCCCGCAGAATCCTGTCCAGGAATCCCAACGGCGTGTATCGATGGCAGGGTGCAGGCAGTTCGCGTCCCCGCAATCGCTACCAGTCTCCTGGCTTTGCACCTCGTCCGCAGCAACATCGAATGAAGCTGTCACCTCCAAAGACGCCGGTGACAACTGACACGAAGCGACGGCGTGTGGATGATGAGGCTGAATTCTTGTCACCTCAAAAGCCGGCAGTGCCCTCTACCTCGACCGCCAGTTTCTCGGGTGTAGTACCAGACGCTCCTATCACACCTTCGCGTCACGCCACCGGATCTTCTACGATATTCTTGAACGGTAAACCCACCGTTCCTCTCACCCCTACTCCCGCACCGCCACTCACGCCGAAGGTGAACGGTATACAGCCTCGCGTTCGGACAGGCGGGCTAGCCATGAAGCCCACTGCGCCCGCCATCCCATCTCCCTTACGGCAGACATGGAAGGAAAGCGATTCATCCCCACAAGCGTCTCCGCCTTCCCGACCTACACGAGCAGCTGATTTTATGACTGAGCTCATCAAGGAGGTGACTCCCACGAAGAAGCCAGATGTTTCGAACCCGTATCAGACTGCCAGTCCTGTCAAGCCTCCAGCACCGGTGAGGAAACCTGTGGTTAAGCGAGCCAAACCTGCTGCCAAGCCGGCTGAGAAACCAAAGGAACAAGAACTCGAGATGTCTGCACAAGCAATCATTGAAGCAACTGTCCCCAAGGTTGGTTGGCTCTCTTATGAGCCCAGCTGGCTGGCTTATCTTATTTTGCATTCACAGTACACAAAACGCTCAAGACCGCCACCAGAAATGGAAACTCATGGGGAAGAGGTTTCGGACAACAAACCTTTTACTTCCATGCCCAACGGTTCCACACACACAATGCGTTCCGTTTTCGATGTTGTGGAGACAGTCACCGTCCGGGAGGAAGAGCGTTCTTCCAAGCGGCGTAAAACACCGTCTGCTGGACCATCGTTCAAGGCCCAAGAAATCGATGAAGCCAGCGTTTCCAAAGAAATAATACGTCCAGCAGAAATTATTGAGCCTGCCGATGACACTCACCATGTCAATGGCAAGCCGGCTCCACCGCCAAAGACGACGCCATCTCCACCGTCTGCTACCAAACCGCTGTTCGGTATTGCGAAGACTTCTGCGCCAAAGGAACCTTCCAAGCTTCGGTACAGTTTCCACGCCGACAAAGTGGAGGTTAAGAACACGGACAGCGTTACGGCACCACCCCTTCCATCGTTCTTTGAGCCTCCACCTGCACTGTCGCCTACCTTCCCCAAGAGTACGGCGGTACCAGCGAAGTTGTCACTCAAGGAGGAAGTACTTGCTATGAGTGTTGACGAGCTTCCCAAGTACACATTCTCTGTTGCAACATCCTCTTCTTTCCCAGCCGGTCCTAGCTTTTCCGCGGCACGTAACGTTGTCCTTGCCTTGGCTGTTACTTCCCTCCCCACTTACGACTTCGCCACCGTCATTGCGCCAGTACGCGCCATGAATGGGTTCAATTGGACTGCAGCCGGGTTGAAAGCACCCACCACTTCAGCACAGATGTGGAAATGTTCACTTTGCGGTTTGGAGAACCCTGCAGATGCGAAGGAAAAGTGTACTATCTGCGATTCTCCCCGACTGGCGCCGACAGATTCCTCTTCTCCCACTCCCGCGCCCATGAAGACGTCTTTCACTCCCGAGGCCACAGCGCCACTGATTGCCCCCGCGAAAGGTTTTGACTGGTCTGCAGCTGGTTTGGCGCCACCGCCCAAACCACAGGGTGGCACATGGATGTGTTCTTTCTGCTCACTGTCCAATCCTGCGAGTGCCACAGACAAATGTACTATTTGCGATGCGCCTCGTTAAGATATTTTACGTTATCCTGGTACTCGGGTGTTGATGTGTATCTTTTTATTACTCATTCTTGATTCCAACCTGTGTCCTGCTCGCAATCCAAAGAACTTCATTGATGTCCTTGTCGCAAATACCACGTACTGGAAATCGTCATTACATACACATATATATACACTCTACAAAGTGGACTTGCTACAAAACGGACACGCACATGCCCGGGTCGACAATCATCATAATGCTTGGCCAAAGTCCAACTTGCGTGCCAACGGTCGCAGACCATCTATTGGTGATGACAGCTTTCGTTTCAATCTATTCGGAGGAGCGGCTTTGACGCCTGGGCCTGACGCTGACAGTTGGACATTTCCATCTACCTCTTCGAGAGGGCGAGACTGGGCGGAGACAGGCTTTGGGAGTTTAGACGGATGGGTTGGGTAAGGTAAGGATGTAAAGTAAGGGTGGTGAAGAGCCTGTACATAGGTTCAGCATGGTGACAAGCATGCAACTTTGGGCGGAAAAGGACCAACCTCTCGTGCACTGACCCGGCGTCGTGGCTCGTACGTGAGACATCTACTGAGCAGACTCAAAGCGTCTCCCGAAGCCGCGGTGAAGAGGTCACGGAGAGGCGTGCGAGGGAACTGTCCTACAGGAACGTAATCTGGGAGTTTCGTGTGGCCCTGAGACAGGTGGCATCAGCGATGCGCATCGACATTCAACGCATGCCAAGAAGACGCGGCAAGGAACAGCGAAACACTCACTGGCCAATCTTCCTCCGTGGGCGTCCCGAGAGCTCGAAAGACGGTTTTCAACTGGTCCATGTCTGACTCGCCGGGGAGATATGGCGTGCGCAGCATCAGCTCTGCAAAGATACACCCAACGGACCAGATATCGACTCCAGTACCGTAGTACCGACAACCGAACAAAAGTTCCGGAGGTCGGTACCAGCTGGCGTGGAACAAGTGAGGCTGCGTGATGGCGCAAAACGAATAGGAGGTTGAACGAACCGGGTGATGACCTGACAAGTCATCTTGTATCCGGGGTCTGCAAAATCTCGTGCGAGACCAAAGTCGGCGAGTTTGAGTTGCCCGTTGGAGGCGATGAGCAAGTTGTTTGGTTTCAAATCCTACGATGAACACGGGGTCGCGTCAGCAATCAATACGACGTCTTACACGGAATACCGGATGGCCCTACGCGGAATGATCAAAAGGACAGACGCACCCGGTGGAGAATGAAATTCCTATGGCAGAACTCTAGTCCATGGAAGGTCATTGCCATCCACGACTTGATGTCTGCGGGCAAAAAGACGAGTGTGCGATCCTTGATGATGATTTCGAGGTCGCTGTCCAAAAACTCGAGGACGAGGTTGAGATTTGTTTTTGAGGAAAATACATCCATGAGCTGGTGGTGGGTGTCGGTGAACATCGTATGAAAGACGCGGAGAGAACGCGAATGACCTCGATAACATTTTGGTGATGTAACTCACGAAGATACTTGACTTCGCGAACGGCAGACATGTCGAGGCCATCTTTGAACTGCCCGACTTTTATTTTTTTGATGGCGACTTTTTTCGAAGTAGAGGCTTCGCGACCTATGGGTGGGGTATGTGTGAGAAGGTGCACGAGCACACGAGCGAATAAAGGACCTCGGTAGACGACGGCGTATGTGCCTTCACCGATTTTCTGGTCTTTGACCCTGTAGTACGTCCAGGACGGTCAAGATGGCAGACGAAAGCGAGTATGGATGGGTTACCATCGTTTTTGACGTTCTACGTTTGCCCTTTCGACGGCATCCATCGAATACGCAGCTGACTTGTAGTGTCAAGTGCAACGGGTCATTTTCCATATGCGGTCGTCACCAAACACACATTTGATCATGCCACTCTTCAGCTTGCCTCACCCTCGCTCACAAACAGAATGGCAACATGTTGGCCAGAACGTTCATGACTGCGACAGCGACGAGCGTCACGCCATCTTCCTCCATCATCTCATTGACTTCCCCGTTCACGCGTGCCTCGCTCGCAAAGATAAGAGATACCCTTGCCGGTACGGTAAACCAGGATGTAATCACCCCGGACCCGACAGAAACACACGCAGCTGTCCTCGTACCACTGTGCAACGTGAATAACATGCCGGGCGTGTTGCTCGAGGTCAGAGGGAAGCTCAGGACACATGCTGGCGAAGTGAGGTGGGTGCAGAGTCTACATGCGATGTTGCGTCGTTCTTACTCCGACTCGGGAGCCAGCTTTCCAGGCGGAAGAGCAGACAAGGTAGTGGTTGTCCTATCGAGGAGTGAGCCATGCTCAACCCCCCTTTCAGACAGACACATCCTTCCTGGATGCTGCCCTGAGGGAAACGCACGAAGAAGTGGGTATACACCCTAGTCAGGTCGAGGTCATAGGGCAATTTGGTCCGGCTGAATTGAGCCTCAAATGTCTCCGTGTATGGCCTTACGTCGTACGTTATCCATCCTCGTCCAACACTGGCCGGCCCGTAGACAATCTGTTGCATCTAGGGCTATATCCACCCGCGTGGAAACACCCCGTTTCCCTCGAGCCACGCATCGGGCACTCATGTCAAGCAAACGGATCTTGCCTTGAGCATCAAAAATACCCATCACAGTCTGGACGCGTTGGGCGAGGAGATGGATACCCCACTCCCATCGATATCCCTTGGTTCGTTGACGATATCCCAACCCGAGGTGGCTACCATTTTTCATCTTCCCCTAACGGCTTTCGTCTCGCGCGCTCGGCTCAAGCCCCATCAGTTTCGTGGCGGGCGGCCGTACTGGACTATTGACGTTTCGGATCTTGTTTCACCTGGTGGTCCATGGGAGTCAAGTGACACACGTGGACAACCAGAAACCAATGGTGGGAGACTCGAAGTCTGGGGGCTAACAGGGTGGTACCTTTCCTTGCTAATGAAGGTGTTGAAAGTCTATCAATAATGCAGCCCCGGTGGTCTACAGCTGGTTCAACAAAATCAAGCTCCCACCATCATTGATCTATACGCAGCAGCACCCAATGCGAGCTATTAGTAGACGGAACGCACAACCATCTTTGTACAAAATGACTATAATAGGGATCGTTAGATTGATATGATACAAGAAGGTATTGACGATGCGCAAGAAGTCGACATGGAGATGACAGATGGACCTATCCTTCATCGTCGGAACCCAGGGA
The DNA here is from genome assembly GCA_038090555.1 of Boletus subcaerulescens. Taxonomy (NCBI): domain Eukaryota; kingdom Fungi; phylum Basidiomycota; class Agaricomycetes; order Boletales; family Boletaceae; genus Boletus; species Boletus subcaerulescens. The sequence goes on from JBBPNA010000033.1 coordinate 40,342, forward strand.
AATCATGTTATGGTAAATGCGTAAGCGGACTAAAAACGAACGAGGTGTCCGTGTGGGATATGTGAGCATTAACGAAGAACAAAAGATAGCGATGCGACCAACGTGGTAGCTTGTTATCGTACGAATATTAGGTGGATGCGAAAGATCGGTGGCAGAGAAATCGTTCGGAAAGCAGAAGACATGAAGATAGATACACTTGATAATAGCACAACTCGTCATGCGAGTCCACGACTTTGCACTGGGCCAGGGAATGCGGACGACATTGGCGAGACCTGGGTTTGGATCGGGACATCAGCGTCGAGCGACGATCCGTTGCTCATCGTCGGGGCTGAGTTTGTACTTGGCGTTGGTGGCGCACCACTTGGAGTTGGCGCCTTCCCAATGAACCAAGAGGGCACCCAGCCGCGAGCACCACCTTCCTCCTTGACAGCCTACAAAACGATTACTTAGCTTCGGACACGGACGCAAGTAGCAGACACGTACATATGACCAGTGGTTGTATCGCTTGAACACCCTCAACGCATCATCTTTCACTAGGTCCAACTCCTCATCTCCTTTCTTCTTGTAGTCCATCAATGCAATTCCAGGGAAACTTGTTGATATGATGCTCAATGGCAGTATTGGTGTCTTGTTTTCAGAAACATCAGAGGTCCCAGCCGCCTTGGCTGCTGCTGTTGCTTCCGCTATCGCTGATGCGACTGGCACGTTTGTCTCCAGCAAACAACCCGCGGGTACCCATCCTTGTTTTGAGGTATCGGTGTCGACAACACCGGAACCCGTCGGGTCCCGTTGCACAACCCACCAGCCACGGGCCCGAGAAAGAATGACAAAGGTATCCCTACTATGTGTCGGGTCAGATAGCTACCAGATCCAGAGGGAGAAAGACTACGCACACGACGACATCAAATTCGTCCTCTTGTTCTGCCATATAGGGGTATATCGCCACCGCATATGACACACCCATAGATGGAGGCATCTCCCTTTTCGTACTCTCTGCTTCGACCGACCCGTGTAATGTCGATGTTCTTGAGGTATAGCAATCGGAGCCCTGCCTCGAGTTGACCAACGTAGCGGAGCTGGTGTGACGGCTGCTCGCCATATCTTCACCAGATTTATTTTCCGCGATCGGTGACACGACCTCGGGCCAGCCAGCTTGCGGCGTAGTGCCTGTGAGGGGTGCTGGTGTCGATAGGTCACTCACCTCGAGCTTCGGAGGGCGAGCAACTGCTTTGCCTTGGCCAGTGGCGATAGGTTTGTTGGGATGCGAAGGTGTAGCGCTAGGTGTGCTACTGTTGCTGTTTGTATGCTCGGATGAAATGGAGGCTTTGCGTAAAGCGTGTTTTTGTTGAGCAACCACGATTGGGGAACGTATATCTTTGATATGTTTGAGCATGAAAACGGGGTTTTTCTTCGCATCCTTTAGTTTTTGGAAGAGAAGCAACGGTTTCTCATCGTAACTGAGACATCGTTCTATGCGATTTCCTGTGAAAGAGATGTGAGTGACTGAAGACACTGCAAGGGAGTGCGCCTAGTACCAGGCGATCCATAGCATATAAACATGGCATAATTTTGCCAGTTGTCGTTATTAATCTTGTATTTCTTCAACGCAGCTGGTAAGACCTTCCACGTCGGGTCCTCCAAGCTAACTTTGAAACTCTTGAGATTGTCTGAACTGTCCTGCCGATTTGTTCTTGCGGATGATAATGGTTGAGAACCAGGCGATTCGGCCGTGGAAGACGCGGGGTGCCTATGTGATGCAGAAGAGCTGGAAGCGGTTTGGAGTAAACTGGGCTGTGTCGACCGAGCCTGAGAGATGTCGTGTTCCATTTGATGCGGGGAGGGATTCGGAGACTCTACCTCCGGCTTGGTGGGAGACTTTGTGGGATTTACGTACTGCGCCCATTTGAAAGAAGGTTGTCGCTTTAATGTGTGTTCGTCCTGTTTGTGAGGGTGAACAGGCTGTCGACTGTCATTAGAGCGCCCGTACCAATCGCTGCGAATTACGAACTTGACTAAATTCCTCGATCAACAATTCGACGGTCTCCTTTAAACGTCTGTTGTCTTCTTCGAGATAGAAGACACGCTGAGCTACAATTCAGGAAACAATGAAGACGGGGAAAAGGAGGACCCGAATGAGAGACACCGACCCTGCTCCTTGACCAGGTCGTTGAGTTTCTCGACAGATATGGTGCGTTCCTGAGCTTCGGCTGCAAGACATGGCTCAATACGAAGAGTTTAGTCAGTAGGTGGGACATACAAGGAGGAACATAGTGATCCGAGTCGATGGGTATGTGGTGGGCGAGCTTGGCTTGATAGATTGCTTTGAGGATGGTTAACCGCTGGCCGACGGTGGCGACTCCGACTGCCTTGAGGGACTCTGGATCTAGCAGGCATAGGACGTCTCCCGAGATGCTATGTTCTGGAGAGCAGGAGGTGAGCTGAACAATGTATGACTACGGTTTGATGGAGAGTACCTTTGATCTGGTGCTCGTACTGGGGAAAACCAAGTGCAGTGAACCACTGTTGAACGCGGTCCTCGTTCCAGTCAAGAATGTTGTCGCCGTCGTCGGCGATGTCCACGGCCATGATTGATGATGGTCACTGGCAGAGAGTCTGACTCTGAACATTGAAACGACAATGTGATCCAGGTCACGTGCCAACTACACTTGGCCAGAGACTACTCGGAGCATGGACAATCCCTGGGCGACCACCTGGGACAATCACGACCAAGACTGGCCCGCAACTGGGGACAAAGCCTGGCTGCAGGGCGATGCCTCCTGGGACACCGCTCACACCCAGGACGCGAGCTCGGACGACCGTGAGCTTGACGCCTCAGGTGATTCCGTTTCGGATCACCAGCCTGCTCGCTCCACGTCTCCTCCCCGAGACCCCTCCGATACCGTGCCTGAAACAACCGATGCTAGCATTGGTACCGTCATATCTGACGAGGAGAATCTCGACACCGTGACTGCCCTTCATCCTCCCGAGAATGACTGGGCCGCGCCGTGGGGCAGCATACCTTCTTCAGGGACTAATCCCAGAGAAACCCAAACCCCTGACCAGTGGGAGGCTGCTCACCAGGAGAAAGAAAAGCTGAATCGCGCGGTGGTACGACATTGTACAAACGTATACTACGGCTCCATTTCTTAGTCAAAGTGCAGCCTCCAGAATTGCTAGATTCCCTGCTCCGTCATTGCCAACAAGTCTCGCAAGAGATTTGGCCAACGTCTGAAAACAACAATCAGGACAACTGGAGGTCAGGATTCGACGACCAGGCAGACATGTACGTCTTGAAATCTAGTCGACTTGGCGCTTTACATCTTGTAATGAACATTTTCTCCCAGCACTGCGCTTCTTGCTCAATTACTTCCCACTGATATGACCCTACCGCCTACCGTGCAGTTTTCAGTCACTGCAACCGCAAAGGCAATGAATGAAGCGCTCAAGCTGACCCGTCATTTGCCTGTAGCTGCCAGCAGTCCCCTGTCACGCCTGTTAGCTTCAAAAGGATCTTTGGAGTGGGAGAAATCTATTAAAGCTAAGCAAGATGTCGTTTCAGATACGCTACACGTTGGGTGGAGAGTACTTGAGAAAGAAGATCGTCTCAACACAACCGAGGAGTCGAAGCCGAGGAAAGCTACCGGTGGTTTACTGTCGTTTTGGAACCGCAGGGCTTCTGCAATCCAAGCTGCTCCGGTCGAGACTCCGAGCGAACAATCGAGTTCCCCCGTAAGGTCGAGTCTAGAGTATATCAATCCTGTCCCCCATCCTTCGCGACCTGCATCACCATCAAGGGCGTCTTCCCCATCCGTCTCGCCACCTATGGACTCTCCCACCACGGTGGTTGCGACCGCACCTGCTGCGTCAGCCGTTTCACGCTTCCTAAATCGGTTTTCCCGCACAAGAGGTCCTCAGCATACCTCCTTAGCACTCTCCTCTGATGACCTCGAGTTTCTCTCCGACCTTGTGCCGAGTGCAAGTGATCCGCCTGACGAAGACATCAATGGTGGTCCCTTGAGCGCGCATACAGGCGCGCGCAATTCGTCACCTCTTCCACCGAAATTGCCACCTCCGATTTCGCCACCTCCCAAGCAACCACTATCGTCAAGCCGTCCCTCTTCGGCACTCGGATTGAGAGCCTTGAATGGTGTGAGTGGAGTTGGAAGTGCACCAACAACCTTCCAGACGCAAAGTGCGAATCATACACTGAATGTTCCTGTTCTGGCTCCCCCACTATCACCGAGGCCCGCAGCATCATTTTCACATACAAAAAGCCCCCCTTTATCTCTCAAGGATGCAGCAACACCAACCGCTGCGTCTGGACTGTCGAGCACGCCAGTAATACAGCAAAGATCTCAACCTCAGCCCAACTCAACCTCTTTCATACTTCCACCGCCTCAGAAGACTCCTCCATTACTATCTATTCCACCTCTCCTCCCCCCACCACCGGTTTCTCGTCCACAAACACCCCGTCCAAGTGCCTTTCCCTCGATGACACCTGGTCATTCATCCACAGTGAACTCTTACGAGTCCGACGAAGAATTCAGTGCATTTGAATCTTTCCCCCCTCCTGCATCATTTCCGTCTTTAGAACCATACCCTTCTCAGGAACCACCTTCACCACCTCCTCGTCGTACATACGAGCGCACACACTACCCAAGCTCGTCCTCCGCATCATCAATATTAAGTCCACCATCTCAAACGTCACTCGATCAACTATGCACTGCGAGATCTTCTATTTCTGCGTCATTGGATAGTTTTGATGATTTTGTTTCCCCGCCTCCGGTCGTGCGAGCTGAGAAGCACACAACTTCCCCCCCTCCATTACCCATCAAATCTCAGTTCCAACACCCACAACCATTGCGTATCGATACCTTCTCCCGTGTCTATCATGCCCATACTCCGAGTCAAAAGTTCGCCTCACCAACCCTTCATACCAGCCTTATGAATAGTGCGTCTTCAGTGCCATCTGTCAGCAATGCAGAGCATCGACGTACGCAGAGTCTTGTCGACCATGCAGCTGCGTGCGGGGGGTTAGTGTGGCCGAACTCGGCCGAATCAGACGAACCAAGAGTTCTGGCGATCCCACCACCTCCGTCGTCCTCTATGTCCTCAAACCAATTGTTGGGAGAGGAGAGTTTCGATTTACTAGGTGATGGCGATACTCTGGGTGGTGGCTTGGAGACGTTACCCGCGCCACTGAATGTAGTCGGCGGCATTGGGATGGGGTCCATGGTGTCACCTTCAACAGATGCCTTGCGTACGCCTCTTGGAGTCGGTAAGGGACTTGGTTTGAGGAACCAACTACAGTCACTTCCGATGTCTTCCAGACCTGTATCTATGTTTTCGTTCTCCTCTCTGGGTACCCCCGTCCCTTTAGCAGCTACCAATCCGGGATTAACACAACCCACAAAGCCGAAACAGATGGGTGGATTATCGGCACAGGATCTATCGTTCTTTGAAGGATTATGAAGAGCGTCAATGGCCATCCCAGTAAATGTAACATGGGGCCAGTAGACACCAGTATACAATGTAGTGTGCATAGTCGATTAATCCTCGGAAAGTTGGAGGAAAAAAGAAGATTCAAATAGTGAGACAGTGCTGCTACAGAATACAGACAACGACAAGACGACACAAACAAAAGTACATCGACACATGTGAAAGCCTTGATATGTACCGTCAAGTAGAGTGAAATAAAACTCGAAGCAAAGCAGAAAGGAACACACCAAGTTCTACTACCGCTCGATCATCTCTTGTCACTGTCTGGACTTCCAGATTTTCCAGGACGAGCCGCTTTGCCCTTCATGTCCATATCTATCATCGCGATAACCATGCCTTGGTCAACGTCATACTCCCTGCCTCCATCCCTTTCCTGACCGTAGTCGTGTCAGCGTCTGTGTCTGTCCTCGCGTTTATCGCCAGAGCCATAGTGGTGTCCGTAATGCCTGGTTGAACGGGAACGAGGAGGTGGTTGAGCAACCGCTTCATAATAGGGAGGAGGGTTATCGGCTTGTGTCGGATAAGAGACAGGTAGTACAGGTGGAGTTAAAGCCCTTGGAAGTTGGGGGGTGGACTGGTCGATACCATTTATCGTACAACGCTCGGTTCCGTCCGGGTACCGATAAGTAACGTGTTCGTTCCCCTATATTGGAATCATCAATATGAGGGTAAGGAAGAATGCAGAACTCGAATGCCCACCTCCAAGTCCTTGCGCACACACTTGGTGTGCGTCGCACCGTTGACAGTGGAGCTCGTGAAGCTCTGAGAGATCCACCTCCCTCCGTTGCCGCCATTGCTGAATGTCTGCATCCCACTGCTCGCCATACCACCGCCGCTCATATCGAACGGAGAAGGCAACATGGAAGGGAAAGCGCTGCCAAAGAAGCCTCTGTCAAAGTGGTTCGGCCCAAAACCGCGGCGTCCAGACGGATCATCAAAGAAAGGATCAGCCCCGAACGCTCTCTGAAGGTCACCAAATATCGAGTTGAACAAGACGAATGGGTCTGTGAAACCCCTCGGGTGATGACGCGGTCCGAACCCGAAACCACCAAACGGATCCATGCGAGGAGGACGGAAGAAGGTTTCGCGAAAGAAGGGGTTTGAAAAGGGGTGGGGACCACTGGCAAAGGGGGCTTGTGCAGGCGTTGGAGGGGGCCAGACACCGTATTGATCGTATTCTGCTCTGCTCTGAGGGTCGTGTAAGACTTCGTATGCGTTGTTTATCTGACGGTGTGATGTGGGTGAGCAATATATAGTAGATGCAGCGATGTAGGGGCACACCTTGCGGAACATGTCCTCAGCGGCGGATTTCTCGGCTGCGGAGGCGCCTTGAGGAAGGCGATCAGGATGGGTCTCCAGGGCCTTTCTCCTGTAGGCCCTTCGGACTTTGACAGCACTTGAGAAGTGAAGACATGGATGGGGAAGGGTTGCGACTCACCTTCCTCCTGGTTCGCAGTGCGGCTAATGCCCAACATCTCGTAAAGATTCGCGGTCATGATTCCGTCCAGAAAGAAAGCTAGGATTTAGGCAAGTTAACGATTAGACGAGGAATATAGGGACATAAGGCCCAAGGACTGTGTCCGTGGTGGAACGAGACAGAGACGTGTTGCTGTGGCTGGACTGGATCTCAGCAGCACTAGGCATTGCTCCCGCTTGTCAGCACCAGCTTATGGGTCTGCAAGAAGTCGTATTGTGTGCTACGGCACCCCAGCCGTCAGATTCAGGACCAGCACAAGCCTCAGGACCGGGAGCGTTCGTCCTGCATGACCTCCAAACCAGCAACGTGCTGTCCTCCTTCAAACAAACAAATTCTGCACCACACTGCAGCGCTTTCGTAGAGACCAAGGATGGCCAAGGAGGAATTATGCTTGCAGCGCAATCAGACAAGACCCTCCTCAACGTATATAATTTTCAAAAGGCATGTATCTCGCGGGCATTGTCTGCGGGCAACTGACGATCGACAAACAGGACCAGATCGCCCTAAAGGTGGTTTTACCGGAAAAGCTGACCTGTCTGGCATTGGATCAAAAGGCAAAATACTGCGCTGGTGGTACCGCTCAAGGACGGATTTACCTCTGGGAGGCGCGTTTCGTTGCATTTTTCTCAGTATGCTCCATGTCATGACTCTTTGGACAGTAGGTCGTGTCGGGCATACTCTACCATTGTTGGGACGCTCACTATCGACAAGTGAACGTGCTAACATTTACGTACGACGGTGCTATTTTGATATCTGCCAGTGAAGATTCTGGTATCGGCGTTTGGTCAGTGTCCAAGTCCGTGCTGATCCACTCGTGTAAAACGGTCCCGTTGACTAAACCGGTTCTCCTTCAGATTGGTAGATGACGATCTCCAAAATGATCACCCACTTCCACAATTCACACTATCGGACCACACCCTCCCAGTCGTGGATATCGTTTGCGGTCTCGGCCCATTTCCGATGTGCCGTATCTTGACTGGATCCCTTGACCATACCGTAAAGGTGACCAGGGTGTCAAACTGGTTTTTCTGCTGACTGACAACACGATTAGTTGTGGGATCTGGGTACCCAGTCCTTGGTCACGACATTCCATTTCCCAAAGCCTATACGTTGCATTGTCTGGGACATCACTGAACGTCTCTTTTTCGCCTCTTCGCCTGATGGATCCATCTACCAGGTAAACCTGTTCCGCGAACGCGAAGTCAAAAATAACGCCGGCCCCTTTATCGAAGCTGTCGGGGGCGCAGGCGCATCTGATGTTATCCGCTTTGACGTGGACGGCGCAGCAGGGCAAAAACGACTTATTGACGTTGGTCAGCCTGTGACGGCTCTTTGCATCTCATTAAACGGGTCGCTACTTCTGGTTGGAACAGCGTCAGGACTCATACACGTCTACGACATTGCATCACATCAACTTTTGCGAACGATCTCTACGCACAAGGGCTTGTCGATATCGTTCCTTGCGACAATGCTCAAGCCTCCGGACCTCGTGGGCCATATTAGTCTGTCTCTGGATGTGGGCAGCACTGCAGATGCCCGCGATGTGATGCCAGTGCGGCCAGTTGCATCATTCCATCGAATGAAAGATATGAACGCAAGAGAGCTGCACGAGGTGTCGATGATGTTACCAATCACGAGCGAGGTGAGTTATTTATATTACTTGTCCATTGCACTACTCATTCATTTCGACAGACACCACAAATTGGCCGGTGTGAATATGACTACTCCGAGTCTGAATTTGAAAAGGATCTATCTTCTTTTGTTCAGCCGACTGAAGCAGAACCGTTGGGGGCCCCGTTGACGAATAGAGTTGCAGAGCTCGAGGCGGAAGTGGAGCAGTTGAAGGAGCAGCTAGGGAAGGCAAAAGGCGTAAATGATGCCATATGGCAGGTTGTGGTGCAAAAGGCGCTCAAGGGTACTCCTGCGCTGGAAGGAGACGATAGCATGGACGAGTAGAGCATCTGTGGCTGTGATACCGTGTGAAAACTTGCAACACGCTCACGTTGACATTGACGGGGACGCTTGCTTGGAATCAAAGATGGGCTTCAAACAGGGCGCGGTACTTGCATCTTGCTCGTTTTTTCTTGGTGTGTTGTGCTCTGTGTGCAGGTTGTAGTATTGCTGACTCTATTACAAGGGGTACTGTTCATATGCTTCTTCGTCGACTACCGAATTCTATACCAGGACTTGACGGAAGACACCATTAAAGATGGATTCCAGTTCTACGCGACGTTCTTTAATGCGCCCCCCGCCATCAAGGTTGGTCAGTCGCGGAGCCTTGGTGCCAATGCTAAAAAAATTACAGGCACTTTTGCATGGCTTCATAGGAGTCGGGCTGACCGGCCTTGTTGCAAAGCTCTTGCTATGGGACGAGAGCGCCATCTTCTTTGACGGCTCTAGCTTAGGTGAGGCCCCTTTGGCAGCCGTTTGCGAGCATGATCTACTCACGAAGCGGGCTAAGCCGCCTACCTCTTCACAATATCAGTTTATCTCGCTGTAACAGTCCCATGTTTGCGTACAATGGTAACTCCAGCCGAAGTAGACACCATGGACGATCGCATCGAGGCTCTGAAGATCTTGTCGGCTGGGAATACGATTATGATGCTTGTCCTTGGAGCGATTCTAGGGTTGCAGGTAAGTCATGATTACCGATCGCGTAGGCCGCCGCAGTTCGCCATGGGTTTCGGGATATGCGACACTGCCCAGCGTCTCTTTCCCAGACGGCGGGACGCGTATTCTCGCGGCGTCTCGTAGCCGAAGCCATTGCCGGTACTAGTGTCTTCTACGAAGGCTGTCGTTGTTTCCTTCGTTTCGGCACTTGCGTCTACATGGTACTATATTTATTGTCCGCTAATATTTATTTTTGGAACCAGGGTGGCCAGGAATATGCACGGAGGGCCGAGCAAAGGGAGTTGGCCAAGCTGGAGAAGGCGGAAAAAGAGGAGGCTGCAAGATCAAGGTCGGAGAAAGACAAGAAGGAGTAAGCCTATTTTGTGTATTTCGGATCTGGAGGAAGGCGTGCCATTATGTTTAAGTTGTCCTTCCGTTGGTCTGAGAACAAGGAAGCACGGTGTGAGAGGTTGGCTAAGACTTAGCCAACCCTTTTTTGGAGTTATCCCCGTCAACGCCTCGGAGCGCCACACTAGTTTGCAAGTTGGAAAGCACCCCAGAACTAGGCGGCAAATTATCCGTCGCTCTCTCATTCGATGTCGTCAAGCACGACGGCGACGTTGCTGGCTTGGTGTGCGGAGCATCGCATTCAGATCGACTCGACGTTACAGATCATCCAAGACGACAATCCTCGCCACGGTACCAAATTGACAACCTCCGACTGGCCCTCCCGCGAACGGGGACTCTCCGTGTACTCACGCGACGAGTTGATTGAATGCTCCCGTACCCGTGAGTCCTCATCAACACCCTCGGCGTTCTGCTCCAGAAGCCTCTTCCGTTGATCCTTCTCTCGGCCCATTGTGAGAGTGTGTTCGCGTGCGAACGAGTGTTATTGCGGAGACCGTTTCAGATTTAATGGGGGCCGTCAATCCTCTCGCTCAACTTGGTGTCGTTTCTTTTGTGCTAATTTATCTTTGGGCATCCCAGTCGTCTATATTCCAAAGACCGCCGTTTTGTCTGTCAAGTCGTGCTTCTTCTCCCAGCACATATCGGCCGTGCCTTGTGGTCACGGTGCACACCTTTCCCTTGCTCTCGCGCTCTACGGCGAACTGTGCGTAAACTTCCTTCTTGAGCCGTTTATCGCGACGTTGACTTGCGCTGCTTGCCCTTGGTGGCGTCGGCTTACAACGCGTTCGAATCTCCTATTGTTACAATTCTCACACAAACGCCAAAAATAAACGCTCCTTGGATGAACGCGCGAACATCATCGCCAACTCCACCTCGCTTCATCCTCCGCCCCCGTTCTACCGTCTTCCCGTCTTCTAACAATGAATCCGGGATTTTCCCTCTCGGCGGATTATCTCTGGCCACACAATGACGGAACCCTGACTCTCTTTCTGGTGGACTTGATTTGTCAAAGCTTACTGGGACCACGGTCACGATGGTTCACTTACCTCCAGAGCCTACCGCGGGAAACAGTGGACATTGCCGTGTTTTGGGGTGTCGGCGATGCCATCGAAACCAGGACATGCACTTGTTCATCCCGCGGATGTTTGAACACCGATGACACATCGAATGCGATACATGTGTGTCAACACCAGCTCACCCTCCCCAAATGTCCATGGTGCGTTTGGTTGCACGACAACCAGAATGCACAGGAATGGCTTCAAGTCACCGAGATCGAGCGGGAACATCTAGGCTTAATGGTAAGTCTTTTTCTGTTCATTTCTAAGTTTTCTTTTTTCCGACTCCCCATTTGTTTTCATCTCGCTTTTTGTTTGTTGATTCTTCGGGATCGCGTGGGTCCCTCTGCGGGACTTATTACTCCATTTCCATCTTCTTGTCATTGTCGTATCAATCTGCTCTTCGCGCTCCTGTCGGCCATACCCGCTCACTTTAATTCTTTCTTGATGCGGGTATGTGGCCTCCGCTGATCCTCAAACACTTTTGCACTGGTCGCAAACCCTTGCGTGATGCGTTGGCGAAGAATTTTCATATCGCCAGGCTACCCCTCGCATCATCCCGTAGGCTACGGCATGCAGAACTGCGCATGCATGGTGACTGATGGATGTGGGCCATGCAGTGGCGGACACGCGTTCTATATACGGTCGTAGCTCCTAGGTGCATCCGTAAAGTGTGCGGCCTAAACAACGATCGTGGCGCGGCAATGTCCGGCGGATCTCTTGATCTGTCTCGTTGCTTTACCCGTCTTGTGTCCGCACGCATCTCGACTGAGCTACGGGAACATGAAAATTACCGGTCCAGACATGTTGCTGCGAGGGTTTTCATTTGCTCTGAGGAAAGCATGTTACCTCGTGGCCTGGTCTGCGATAATGCGACTCGATCAATGTCTTGCTGACATTGAATTTCCCGGAGTCGATCACCACCCCCGTTCTTTCAATTGTGCACCATTTATTTTCCACATTGAACGGTTGCTTCATTCTTGGATGATCGACTCTCCCTAACATTTCACGCTTTCTACTTGATGTAACCGCTGTCTCCTCTATCCTCGGCCCCTTCTTATCCGCCGCGCATCAAGATTTGCGCGGTCAAGTTCGCCACTGAGTCTCCGCGAGCCCCTGATCTAGCACAATCTGATTGCCCTTCCTTTAGCCTTCATTCCTTTACGATTTATTTTTTGACTCCATTTGTTCACAATGAAGTGCTTTAGTAACTGACGCATCGCTTGCAAGCAGGAGGAAATACGTCAATACTACCGCAATGTCGTAGAACCCACGTTTCACGCAGTCCCGACTAACCCTGGGCTAGACCCATTGTGCTCCAACAGGCGAGATAAGCCTTGGGATTCCGGTACGGATACCAACCCAAGATATAGGGTTACATTCCCGGGATTCTGCCACGCTTACTCGCTCGTTTCGACACGTGCATTCTGGGTGGATGCGTATCACGGTCTAGCAATGGTTCCAATTGCCGACGCGTAAGTCACTCCTTACCTGTGGACTGACTTTACACGGGGCGTGGAATTGACGCCACAAGATCCCCGTGTCCGAAAATGGGCATACTTTTCCTGCTTTGCTGGTTGCTACCTCAAGGCTTCACCAATGACGCCTGTTCAGATGATTGAGAATCCCAAGTTCCTATTACGCTTGCGGCTCGGGGTAGACAGCAAGTGACCGTTGCTACCCTCTACCCTCCCTATTGTGCAGAGTCACTGATAGAAGAGCGCCACCTCACTTCGTTGTGTTGTTTGAGGGGGATAGATGGCAGCCCAGTGTCTTGTTGGTTTGCTTGCCTGTTTGTACTATAGTTTTTCTACTTGATTGATTCTTAGTTGTTTAGTTGTGCAAATCTGACCCACCTTGCAGTTTCAACCACACAAACGATAATCATGTACAAATGGAGGTGAGTAATGAAATCCGATCCTTCTCACCAGAGTCGCACTCTATCGGGCGGAGGGATGATGGACCATCTTCCCCCCACTGCTGCGTTCTTCGAAGCATGTCTATACGTATATTCGGTGAATTGATGAATCACGCCTACAGAGTGACTATGACGTCTGTGTCGAATGCGGTTCTCTCGCCGAATGTGAACACGATCGTGAGGTGGCAAGTACGACGGTCCCTGCCTCATTGCTGTCAAATGTACACTCAAATGTACACCCACCCTCGCATGACGGTACCCCGACATCGAGCAAGACAGACTACCTTGAAATGCGTACCGTGCGGCCGATCTCTCCATTTAGTGAAGTGTTCAATACGTACGGTTCCTTGCCCAACGCAGCGCTCCTCTCTCGATATGGCTTCATGTTACCCGAGAACGAACATGATACCGTCCGAATGGTACTTGACCCGTTATCAACAATGAGGAATCTCTTCAAATGCGTCGGTCTGGAAGAGCCTTCCGCCGGGAAGGACAACCATGCCGTCACAGGAGCTTCTGCCATTGAGCGCTTTGCAATCAGGCACGCATGCAGGGTGGGTGACTTTACCGATCACGGCGGCGCTGACCGTGAGTTTCATTTACGATAAGGATCGTGGTCAGGGCATCGGAGACAACGAGGGTTCTTCATTGTCAGTGTCTGCTGGTGCTTGGGAAAACACAATGAACCGGCTGCTCCACGTTTTTACTTACGTCGCGGGTATATGGAGTTCGGATGCGGCATGGGACGAACCATATGACGATGGGCTGGTCTTCAATCCGCAGTCTCCATTGACAGGATCGGTTTCATTTCAGGCTGGTGATCGTGACGGGCCATCTCGGATCACACGTGACTTGGTTATCAACTCTGACGGGAAGATATCACACAACCTTTGGTTGTTTTGCATCCTTGTCGCCTTGTTTGCTGCTCGGTCGCATTTGGGGACATCTCTTGGAGACCTGATGGAAAGGGTGGAGCACGGTCCTGAAGGCATCGCTTCGCTGACAGAATTCAAAGCAACGTTAATTAATGCTCAGAGATACGTCGAGCGACTTCGCCATATCCACGATAGAGACAGCGACGACGGCGACATGGAAGACAGTGGCAATCATGGATCAACATCCTCCCCTCCCTTGCCCCATACGGCACTTTCCTCACTTAAGCTGGATTACGAGACCGAATCGGACGATTGTGCACAGCCTGCAGCCGCTGTTCAGTTGCACCCTAGACCTGCGATAACACCTAGAGGCATGTCGATTTCTATTACCGCAGGTTCGGGCTCGAGTAACTCTCACTGGGATCCATTTGAGCCAGACGTTGTCATGGGTCGGCCCCTTGGGACTGGACCCCAGGACCCTGAGATAAGCACGAGCTTCTTGCCGATATCGCAAGCGTCATTTGACCTCTCCCGAGGTCCCATGATATCGTGTCATGCTACACAAGGAGGAGCGGAAGACTCATATCAGGAAATGTCGATGGACCATACCACTGGACATAGCGCCCAACGCGACCGCAGCCCACGTGCGGAGGAAGAGCGGCCCGCGAAGCGCGTCCGCCGTTACAGCGATTCCGTCGTGGCAAACCGTGTCGATAGATTAGGCAGAGCCACACCCGAGTCCGCACGACAAGGGCAACATCGAGAAGTGCAAGACGCGTCCGATGATGCCAAGGATCAGATGACGGTGACCGACGATGACGAAACCCACCGAGTGGCGCTCATGTTGGCGCGCATAGTGGTCTGTCTGTGTCGTGACCGATACCGACCTTTGACGCTTGGCAAAGAGCAGCGCGGCGTCGGGATGACGGCTGCAGAGCTCGGGGACTTGCTTGACGTGAGTGTTTTTTTTTGCGTTCTTTAGTCCGTAATTTTGGTTCGTCTTTCTTGTCTGGACCCCCCGTTGCCTCGACCCTGATTATCCGAGCCCGCCCGGGATAATCAGTATTGGCTTCCGGAGGGCTGGGTTATAGCGGCGAAGATGTTTGACGGCCACGATGGCCGTCTCGGGCGAGGTATACTACACGATCCCAGCGACCCGCATCGAGGTGACTGTAGGGGAAGTCATGTATGAAAGCGGGATCATATGGACCGTAGCGAAAATCACTCGCTTGGTCCTTACTTCCTCGCAGCAGACCAAGGAAGAGAGACTCCGCGTCGGGAAGTCGTGGGTGCTATTCCTATGATATATTTTGTCTAAGCGCATTGTCCTCCCCCATTTCGTTATGCTGTGGAGGGCAAAGGCGCGGAGATGAGCTGATCGCCGTCACTCCTAACCCACCTCTTCCTGTGTATCCGTGTAACGGGGTTCATGAGAATATTCATAACTTGCGGCAGAGGAATCTTTTGGCGGATCTATTTCCCCTTGTATTATGAAAACCGCCTTCTGATACATTTCCTCTGGCTCACGAACCCTGTCGCGCCCACAAGCTGCCGTCTTCTACTTTCTTCTTCTTCGGCGAGACGTCAGTCTTGACGGGGTCGTGAAGAAGATCATCTCCGCAGCCGCGCGACGATGCGGTGCTATAGCACTTTCGTCATCGATCAAGCGTCGACTTTTTTTTTCTTTTTTTTTCCCATTGTTGTCCGAATCGTTGGAGGGAGACCATTGTTTCCCGTATATGGGATCTAGGGCCCCTGTGACTTGCAACGGTTATTTTTTTCTCCATTGTTCTCTGCCGCCTGTGGGCGATCCTATGGGCGTTGTATTTGGGCTCGCCTGCGGCAAGGCATAAGCGCATATAACGTGATATGCGAGGGGCCGATGGGGACTCCCGCATGGTTCTACTCGTGTCACATCGCTCGCCTTTGCAGGTGGCGAACGCGTAACTGACTACCTTTGTCTTTTTGGTTAGGAGACACCCGAGAGCATGTATCGTACGCGGAGTGCCCTTGATTTGGCGATCAGTGAACGATCGGTTGTCGAAAGTTGCGCGGCATGCTGGGGTGCTATTCTAGGGCAGTGATTGAATAAGGGGAATCTATGTAGTCAAAAAGGACGCGGGAAGCGGGATTCTTTGATACAGCGTCTATCAAAAAAGAGTACGACATGGTTGGCGATATGATGCTAGTATGTGTAGGGTCCTTCATAGTCATCACAGCCTGGGCTCATCATCGGGCGCGCCACGCCTCGATTTGAACGGGTCGGCAAGCGGGATCAGTACTAGTGACGACCAGAGTTGCTGTGTAGATGGCTGCGCTTACTACAGCGGGTATCAGTCAGAGGAGGATAATCGGGCAGTGGTACGAGAGTGGGGTGGGATCGGCGGAGGACAGAAAGAGTCAGGGTTACGGTAGAGTATCTCTTTTTCATAAACCTTGGATATCGCTGGTTAGCTCCGTTTCACCGATCAGTGGGAGACTCTGGGCAGCGAGTACATATGTATACTTCTGGAGAGGGAAGAGGCAAGGGTGAGATCAGGAACGGGGTGCCTGATGCGACACTGCAGAGAAAGAAGAGACGGATAAGGATATATGGCGCTTATGCTTGCTACAGGGATGCCGACAGGGAACTGACGGTGGCGTCATCGCATCAAGAGAGACTTTGCTCGAGTGTATCAGTCTATTTGGGGAAAATAGAACTCAGCGTGGAGGAGGGAGGAGGGAGGGAGGGAGGGAGGGCAAGAACGGGGGCGTGCCAGACTGTGGCGTGTGGGCGAGAAGGTCTTGACGAGATTCCGCCGCCGAGAGAGAAGCACTGGTTCGGATTCCTGCCAGAAGGGAAACCCCAGGTTCTTGGCATGGGATCCGCCGGCAGCTGAGTGGGGGGAGAGCGACATATTCGCTTATCCTTGAGCCGGTCCCGTGTTCTGGGTGTTCCTGTGATGGAATTGTGGGTGCGTTGTTGGGTGCTGTTGACTCTGCAGTAGCGATGGGGACCCTTTGGCTTCGCGAAGGACATTGAAAGGGGGACTCGAACGTGGGTGTTAGTGCTGCGCCGCCCTGACTCAGTACCGGGTTACCAAGAGAGAGGATGACTCGGATCCAGTCACAAAACAAATAAATAATTACATGGTCTAAATAATTCCAGGTATTACGGAATTCCTGCTCGATCGACGATAATGAAAAAGAGGTGTAAATTAAATAATTGAATTGGCTTAGAAAGGGAGAACAAGGGTCGTCCTGATTTGGTATAGCCAGAGATCTGTGATTGGATCTTGGTTGGACTGAAAAAGGAAGTCGGATATATAAGAAGGGGGGAGGGAAAACACTCCTCCTCCTGCACGTCGCCCAGTTTTTTTCTCGTCAAGTCTCTCCTCCTCCTGTACCATCCTCGACACAGCCATGGACGTCGACTGGTGTCTCTCCTGCGAGCGCAAACTCGTCCGTACCATCCCGCTCGTTCACATGTCCGTACTCACACCCTGCACACAGGATGACCTGCCATCTCCCTCTGGCCCATACTGCTCCCCCGAATGTCTTTCCTATGCTCAGCCCTCGTCCTCCCTCCGCATTCACCCCTTCCCCCTCCCTGCCTCCGGCTCCTATCGCATTCGCCAATGGGCCCAGGCAATCCCACCTCACATCCCAGCCGGTGCACCTGTTCTTCCCTTTGCGGATCTCCTGCCCGATTCACCCTCTACACCTCCAACTGAGCGTCCCCCTTCTCCCCGCCTCCGTTGCCAGCCGACCCCAAAGCTTATCGAGCGCACAGCCGCATCCACTCCGCTACCCACACTCTGTGTCTCGTCCCCTACGCATCTCCGACCCCCCCACCCCGCACGACCTCCGTCCCACTCCTACTCGCGACCAGCCAACGTCACCACCTGTATGAGTGAGGCAAGCACCTCTCTCTCCTCCCTCCTCAGCGAGCCCATGGTCGCAACTCCCGACGATGTCTCCTTCGGTGCAAACATCGGTGCTTTCGTTCGTTCCTGGGTCAACTACGACCGTGCAAAGAGCACAAAGGAGGACTACGTGATCGAGAAAGTCACCGATTATTTTCCCCCTCTTCCTCAAGGGAAGAAGACCTCCTATCCTCCCTCATCGTCTAGAAAATCAAAAAAGACGCCTCCGCAATCTCCCGCTCCCGTCCACCGTCACAAGCAATCTCCCAAGAAGCTCGTTCCCTCTGCAGACAGAGACCGTTCCACCTCCTCCCACACACCCACCCCGGTCATCTTTCCCTCTTGCCGTGCAGCAGAGCTAAGCTGGGTCGACGGCGAGGATGAAGACCAAGACGAGATGGTCCCCGCACCTCAGTTCCAATACCACCCGACCTATCATCACAAGTACGAACCACAGCGAGACATCGAGCCTGTCCACTGGACCCGCGCTCCATCACTCTCTTCCTCCGTTTCCAGCTCAGACTCGTCTGTACTTCTCATGGCCCCCAAATACCGGGACGGTTTCAGAGGTTGCAAGGCGTAATTCCTTTTTTGTTTCATCCTTCAAAAATTGGGACGCTTTCACTTTGAATCGCGACAGGTTTCTACACCGCATTTTCTTCGCCTGTTATTCTCCTCCCTTTTTTTTTCTGTACAACGATGCTCGTATCGAGCACGAAACGACAACGATCCTTGATTTCTTTCAAAATATCACGTAGCAACCACACTCATTCTCGTTCTTCTCCTTCTCATCGCTCACCTCACTCACACAGTTGTAAATACATGCATATACACATAGATAGATACGTCTCGCTTCTTTGCATGCTTCCTCGCATAGACATCTCTCATCTGTTTTCTTTTTCTTTACTCGGCGTTCTGACCGAGAATATGGCATTGATTTATTGTACGATAGAGCCGCAGTGTTGCGGATGGATGGAATATTATTCGTGTTCTTGGATTCATCTAAATCTTGGGGGATTCATTGATTAGGAATACGAAACTCGTGCTTGACACCGCGTGGCAACGGGGTGCGATCTGTTCAGCCATCGCTTTCTCACACAGGATGCCCTCCTCGATTGTGGAGCAACACCGCACCACAATCGACAAGTTGCCCACGAAATTCGTGTGTACCATCAGACGAGAAGGGTATGGAACACGGACACGTTCTTCTTTCAGGGCAGGCGCAGGTTTCATGCCACGTTCGGAACATCCATGGCCATGGCATCGGACACTTTTTCCTTCGAGAATGCCTTCGCGGGAGACGGCGGTTGAAAGGGCGTCGACGACGCCCACTGCTCCTTACGGTGCTTACCTCGTTCTTGCATCCGTGGGGAGTCGCAGTCATGGTTTCCCCCTTCAGCAGCCGAGTTCTGCCACCGTGATGCTGTGAGCGAACACCCTCGAACCTTGAACAAAGTGCACTCACCGTATATGTGTTTGTATGGGCGGTTCTTGCGAGCATACCCACGGGCGTGCCTCGAGAATCCCCATTATTGTGGGCAAGTCATTCCTGCCCTTGATTGAGTTTGGCCGGCTCCAATTCAATTTGACCATGTGTCCCCCCCGTACGCCATGAAGGAGGGGGGGGGCGAACGAAAAAAAAAAAAAAAAAAAGGATGCCACCATTCGAAGCTTGTCCCACCATTCCCATGTCTAACCCGACTTGGTCTAACCCACTTGACTTGGAAGCCTGCCATTGATACACGAATTTTCTGCGTACGTGCTGCCGTAATACGTCGCGTGTCGACATGCGCGGACTCAGGAGTACTGGCACGCGTCATGCTGCACGCACAGGTTATCCTGAACCACACAACTCCCCATAACCCATTTCCTAGGATGTCACACTGCATGACACCATGCAGAATACCCTTTTGTAACCCAGCTATCGTAATAGGAAGCCGTTCGGATGTAACGGCGGCCCAGAAGTAATGGAGGGGTGAGGTGAAACTCGGTTGACAGCCTGGAGTGCTTCTCCGACCGCCGAGCGTCATGTCTTGTGCTGATTCGGGCGAACGAGTATCATGTGGATTGACGGCCGCATCCTCCGACGTTAATGAAATAGGATGACTTCGGCTGTTTGAGGACAGCGAGGCGACGGTACCCGACTCTCGACATCGGTACAGACTCAAGTTGCCATGTTCAAGTTCATTATCGACCCGCGGACATGCCTCTCTGACATGTCGTTATGAAATCTTAAGAGGTGTCCCGGGTGTTGACAATCGAGTTCGGCGACTTGCCTGAAACGCATCCATCGTCATATAATATCGCCTTCCAACCCTTGAAGCCGTACTAGTGTGCTCATCCACAAGTGCATGTTGTCATATGCGCTATCGACGTATCGTATTTGACAGAAAGGTTATCCCTAATCGCCGAACAATCGACAACAAGGTGTCAGTGCATGGTTACAGAAACTTGGCGCGTTTCGACGAGCGGACGTAGGGGGGGAGGGACAAGCAGTGTGCGCCAGATTGGTGTGGTCAGATCATTATGTGCTTCCGCGGTCACGTCTATTGTTAGTACAGTACCCTTCAACGACCCCCGTGTGGCTATTCGTACGTTGCGATAGATCTTATTGTCGACAGTTTGTACTAGGGTTCAAACGCTCGCCCTACTACCATACACGTGTATCAATCACCATTCTTTCGAAGAACCGTTCACCGCCCAGCTGCGGGACTCGCCGTGCATGTATGTGCCTTTTCATACTACTATACGAGTTGGCCGGCGATTTGATGATGCATGTTGATGGATCTGCAATGCCACCCTGATGCGTGCGATGCGTTCCTTTCATACACGCGCGCTACTCGCGTCATGGTCTGTTCATCCTGCTGGATGGGGTGGCGATACATGAATGTGTGTGTGAACTTTTGAGATCTTGACATGTTGAAACGTTCCAGCCCGTGGTGGCAGGATGAACGATCGACATCGTACGGTCGTGATGACAGTCATGGCATCGCCTCGCTCGTTGCTGTAAGTCGGTTAGACGTGTCACTCGAGTCTCCGCCGGCGCGCCCATACATACCTAACCCTTTACTCAATGGGTATATGATACTTTTTGCTGACAGATTCAGATTTCTTCGTCGATGGCGCTCACGACCAACGACGATCTTTCCCATCTTGGGGCATATCATCCAGCGGTGCAGCGACGCGCACGCACTCGACTCCGGAATGACGGTATATGCACTTGATAAGCTGCGACCCCAACCCTGGGCCGTAGGATGTCTGGATGCGTTTTGGGAGGAGAAACCATGCGGTCGCCATCAGGGGCTCACTCGCAGCGTCGCACTTCTCGTCGTGAAACGCACGCCTGATTCTCGATGAGGGTTGTCTTCTTCTCTGCAAGGTACATGTGTGTCTGACAGTGGCCCATCCAGGGTCTTGGCGTGTTGCCCCCTTCGTTCACCGGGTCCGATAATTTTGTTTATGATACAGCGAAGCCAGTACGACATTTCCCCTGGCCTCGACCGTTGCACTGCCTTGTCGGTCCGGTTACGGTGCGAAACCGAGATCGTAAAACACATATCCCCTGTAAGATGTCACGCCATTTGGAATTAAATGGTACGTACCCGGCGGGCCTGTCGTGCCCCCATCGTAACCATCGGCTCAGAGGAGCCGGAAATGGCCTGACAATGTACAGTGGTACTGTACTGCAAGTCTGTGCGAGATAGGCAAGCTCTTATTGTCTTTTTTTTTTTTTTTTTTTTTTTGGAATGTCAGTGGCGCCACCGCAGGGACCAGCGCCAACTGAAGGCGCACGCGCGCACGAGTCTAGGTTTAGCACGGACGTCGGAAGTTGATCCATCCCGTAGGCCATGCGGAGACTGCTGATCACGAATCGTAAGCAATCAAGCAGACCTGCACTTTTTCGCGCGGACGACGGCTCAAGTTGACTTTGGGGGTCTCTTTCCAAGTTCTAACGTCTCCCCTTTGACATTCCCTTTTGGGACGGCAGGGGATATTCCCGTATGATGAGAGATGATGGCTCTGGGGTGCATTGCTTACGGATGTAGTACTGTAACATGAAAAGTAAAAAAGCCTCGACGACAACGGAGATAGCGAACAAGACATGCGATGCGACTCGGATGCGTCTATTTGGTCCCGGTAGGCCGTAAACGTCCGTCTTTGGCAGCTCTTCGCGTCCGAACTCGCTTCCCTTCCAATAATGGCCACCAAACGACATGTGTGTCGAGTAAACATGTCCATGACGAAAAACGACGTTGTGAGGATCCAAGGGAAAAATGAACTGCCTTTTTGCGCGCGGTGATTGAGGGTGCCGCAGCCTGGCCAGGTCGATATGCTTCTTCTTGGTCATTCTGATCAATTAGACTTTGCAACAACAACCCTCGCACGACATGTTTACGGCCCCACTCGTTCGGCGTGGGTTTTCTTGGCTTATACACAAAAACTATAATAAGATGGATAAGTTTTTTTTTTTTTGATGTGACGAGTCTGGTTTTCCGCCATGTTCGGGATCACTAATCTGCCATGAGGGTCTTGATCTGAGCGGCGTGGGTACCGCACTGCGGTGCACAGGAGGTGTGTGGTCACGATGGAACGTGTCAAGTCGACCGACGCAGACGTTCGAATCGGGTCTCTCATCCCAGAGAGTTGCCCACGCCGCATCACCCGGAACTGGTCCGTTGGGGCGCGCGCCGTAGCACGTCGCAATAATGCAAATTTGCGCCATAAGAGTATGATCCCCAACGAGAGAGAAAGTCAAGGTTATGGCTCCGATTGATTTTAGTCAGCCTGACGTCTTCAGGGCTCAACGTTTGGAGAATGGAGACGGGTGTCATGCGCGCACCCTTTCATGATCGACCTGCGCGCCGACCTGAGCGCGCCATGGCTGTCCAAATAAGGGAGCAGATTCACGTCCGCGTTACGTTTGGAGGAAGTAAACATATTCGCTTGCGAAAAAACAGTGCATGTCTTACAAAGTTCGCGCATGCTAACCCGGCCATTCGGGTTCGGTAGTTTATTGGTATACACACAGCCCGGTCCCAGTAACAATGGGGCAATATTTTTAGGAATACCCCATCGGATGGGAGGGCACCCGGTTCAGTATGAAACACCGGACGCGTCCACCGACCATATTGGTTCTGGGAAGACGGTGAAAACGACACTCCAGACAGAACCAAATACTGATCCTCTGAATAGCTAGACTCGGCTGCCATGCGCGCCACGGATGAGAAAAAACTGCGGGCAGCACACTTCTGGAGCGATTGTGTCAGGTATGGTGTGATGCTCACCTGTCATGTCGTCAGAGCAATTTAGTTTGTCGACAGATGCTAATTTACATTAGATCGCTACCGAACCCCATGCTAGTCGGCCGCGGATGTGATCCACGCTGGTCAACTTTCTGCTCCCAATCGGACACCTCTTGAGGGCCGTATCTTTTGCTGTCGATGTACTTGGCCGTTCTGCGGTTGGGGTTGTAGATCGTATCAATACGGCCAGTGTGCAATCAAACTCCCACAAGGCACCCGAACAAATGCAGGTGGATATACTTGGGGCCTACCAAAGTAGTCTGGCGCTGGACATTACTGGTAAAGGATCATCTGTCACTGCAACGTGAATGATCTGCTAACCTTGGCCAAGGATGAAAGACATTTTTCGACCGTGTCAATATTACGACTAGCTAAGACGGTTATCCTGGTCACCTGTCTGGTATGTGCTTATTGCTTATCAAGGCAACGTCTTATGACTGCTAAGTAAGATCAGTACCCACCTCCATATGAACGATATTAGACAGAACCTTGAAAAAAAGTACGTCCCGCGATCTAAACCACATCAGGCACTCTGGGAGCGAGCCAAATATTTAGTTTGGATTGCGGTGCATCCATGTTGGAATGAGTGGATGTGGACTGAACGCAAGTGGACATTAATTGTGTGTGAGAGCTGACTGAGAATGCGTTGGGGCAATCATCGTCATGGGTAACGAAATTGGGGGTTGGAAGCTACGTGCCCCACCATGTCGGAGTCGTACCATGAGTTCAACACCGTCAGGTGGTATCTTTGGCAATCCAACTACCCACCATTCATTGCAACGATGTGGCGCACTTGAGCTGATCCTTTGTCGGTAACCCTACGCAGCCCGGCCGACGAGAGTCCACTCACGAGATGAGGGGGCAATAAGCAGCGATTGTTGCGGATGGCATTGCCCCCCCAAGCGTCGGGCGCTACTAGCCTGAGAGACTGCGATTGTGTCGCATCGTCTGAGTGTTAAGAGAAAAAGAAAAGGTTAAACCACGTTGTGAGCTCACAGCATCCGGTCAGGCCTTTGTCTCGGCTGTTCGGGTCGATTTTATCGTAGACACCCCACGCCGAACAGGGTGGGAACGCTCAATGCTCATACCGTATCAGCTTCTTCGATGTCGTGATCAATGAATAGGATGAGCCAACTCAACTTCTCTCCAGCCATACATCTGAGGGGACGGAATAGGTGATATTAACGATATTGCGAGAGAGGTTTTTCAGGATGCGCATGGGTCACGTACGTACCGGTGACCATCCGTTGGATGATGGCACTGGTCTCAACCTGCGAGCTACCCATGTCAGGCTATTCATGGACATATCAAGAGCTGACACATCATGCATCAAGGGCCCAGTGTACGGAATCAATGCCCCCCTCCGAATCTTCGAACTCTCTAAAACCTTTTGCGTGGTATACCGCATATGAGGAGGAACCGCAGTCCGGTGCGCAGTTAGAGAGCTTAACTTTGTGCATCGTGTTCCAAGCACGTTCGCCTCGATTTCATGGGCTACAACGGTCGTCGGGCTTAAAACGTTGCAACAAGCTGGAGCACGACAGGCGTGTGGTCTGAACCCCACACATCGAACGTCAAAGCTATCGAACGGCTTGCCTCATTAGACAGTCGGCAACGTTGAGGTTGACGGTACGTTGCCAAAACGTGAAGTCACACAAATTGAAGTCCCGTGAATGTAGCGAACGACAGGTTGAGATTGATAGGCACCCCCAAACAGCGGATTCACGATAAGCCCAGAACAGACATGGATACTGCCAAGGTTCAGAGGCCTCGCGACACGTAGACGAAGTCACGATATCGCGTGCTTGGCGAGGGGAGAAGGGGGGAGAAGAGGGGAGAAAGAACGCGTCCTGCCAGTGGCCGACACCCGGACATTGGAAGTCCACGGAGTCCCAGCATGAACAGCGCAGCATACAATTCGGAGCTAGTTGGATCCATATCTGAACTTTCCGTTTTCGAGGTACCGAGGACACCTGCATTAGCAATACGACGTCGTTATGGCGCCAACACCAGCCTTGTTCTGATAACGATATCAACATGATAGCGGCATAGAAATCATGATCATGATCATCAAGTCGTCTAAAATAAGTTCTCGAGTATTCTCTGTCCCATCTTGTCGCCTCTGTGTCACCGATCATCTCAAGGCCTGCTTGAACAGCGAAACACCACCAGAAAGGGAAGTAGCCATCGAAGACGACACACGTTCTTGGATTGCACGTGTGATCATCAAGATAACACGCCATTCCTCGACATCTGATAGCGTACGCACTAGAGCAAATGCAAAATCAGACACGCCTCGTACTGTATCATCCCCATCTGATCCGTACCTCTGGTGATCGAGCTGTCCTAGTTGCATCATCTGCGTCTATGCGGAACGAGCACCATGCCACGACTCGTCTGTGATGGCGCTTGATAGCGGGGGATTGCAGGAGGACTCGGATAGTGTTGTGTGCGAGCATGAGAAGGCGTACGAGAAGAAGAGGTGCGAGAGGAGGCATGGGAGGGATAAGGGTAAGGTTGAGGAGGTAGCGCCGCTTGGGCGGGAGCCCAATGGACATGTCGTGGAGGCGCTCTGATTGCTCCACGAGGTGGGGGGAAAGGAGGAGCCTGTTGGCCGCTCATGTGCTTCGAGGAGCGTAGAGGGGGGAGGGCCAAATCCCGCTTCTGGGAAGGGTGGAAATGGAAGTGCAAGCAATCCATGAGCTTCGAAGGCGCTCGCTGGGGAGGGAGGGGGCGTGCGGGCGGACGCATGGTAGGTCCTCTGCGCGAAGGTGCGGGTGGGCGCGCGACTGGCCCTTTGCGAGCAGGTACGAGTGCGCGAGGGGCCATGGCCGGCGTAGGTTGCTGATGTACTCGTCGCGCCTGAGGGCGGACCTGCGGGACGTGGGCAGGTCGTTTCCCGTGAACGCGAGCGACCATCGGGGGCGGTCGTTGGACATGTTGAGGCCCTCGAGCGTCGCGCGTTGGGAGAGGTCTTCTGAATCTACTGAGCAAGTCGAATGTCATGTTGACCGCAGTTGCAGGTGCTGGGGGGAAAGTATGAAGGTGGGGGTGAATCTTCTGCTCACGAGGGACATTAAGAGCACCTGGTGAATGATAAGAACAGCTATGATGTGAAATCAACCCAAACAAGGAGCTGCCGTTGACGCTCTTCTCTTGCCTTGCAACGTCAGATAGAAGGACATGGACCAATCATCGAGTCGCGGCAATTATTGAGCCTGTGCTCGAATTCTCGAAGCCGTTTCATCAAAGTACTTCCGTATCTAACTTGACACGCCGGAGATGAGCACCGCACACAGTCATGGACAACACAAGGCTCAGCTGAATAATCACGAGACGCAACATTCCATTCACCGACTCGGTCGACAGAAAATGGCACCGGACGAGATACGGCGCTATTAGTTTGTCAGCAAGATAGGTACAACAAACCTTTTATGATGCAAGCACAATACATTTCATATGCCCACTGACATGATAGACGAGGAAACTACTTGCGCTGCTCCCCGTTCCGCCTTTTGGCCGCTGCAATTTTACACCCATATACAGTAGATCACTGGGGGGGAGGTTGGAAACTAGAAAAAAAAACATATTCAACTGCTGAAATTAATGGGTGGGGAAATGTTTACCCAGGAGGAGGGGGACCTCCAAAGCCCGGTGGTGCTTGGAAGGGCGCACCAGGTGGGAAGCCTGGTGGTCTGAAACCCGGGGGAGGACCGGGCATGCCAGGAGGGGGGAAGGGAACAGGAGGCCGACCCATCGGAGGAACACCCACTACAAGGGGATTAGATGAATGAACGCAACGACGACTTCGAAGAAAAACACGCACTAGGAGGTATCATTCCCATGCCGCGACCGGCAGGCATTCCACGGCCAGGACCGCCAGAAAGCTGCAAGTTTTCGGTCCCATTAGATGTTTCGTTGTGTACTGACAAACGATAGCACATACGGCATTCTTCTTGTCTTCATCGACAACTGGAGGGGGACCTTCAACGCTCATACTGACAACTGATTCGCCGCGTAGAATTACGAGGCCAAGAGACCGTTTGACCTCTTGTTCAGGCGGTGTCTCCGTCTGTCCAGGCTTTTTCTTGGGTCTCACACGGCGGAATTCTTCGCAATCTGCCAGGACCAAGTTCATGTGCCTATCGAATGCGAGCATTTGTCCGGTTAACGCGCGACCATCGCTGATAGTCACTTTCAGCCTCCAGTTGATGAGGCCGAGCATCTTTCCACCCTTTGATTTTGGAGGAGGCTATATTCGTTCAAAGAGCTGTCAATCGGATGTTCTGTTAGCTGGATCAGAGAGCGATACGAACCATGATGGACGCGATTGGGATATGGCAGGAGTACAACGAACGATATAGCACACACACGAGGCAAGATGGCACAAACATCCGCAAATACAAACAACTTGAATGTTCGCCGATGCCCGATGCCCGACGCATCCGTTGGTCATCCCGAGTGAGTCCGATCTTTGAAGCCCTCAGTGAATATAAAGCAGTTTACAGTATACGACCCACTAAGTACATCATGCCTTTCGACACGACAATCACTCGCATGTTAGGCAGGTTCCATTTGTTCGTCTTCCTCATCGTATCCGTGATTTCTTTTCCCTGGCAGGTGTAAATATCCCCATCGTAGCTGCTCCAATGGCGGGAGCAAGCGGTGGCCTGTTAGCAGCCCAGGTCACCGCCGGGGGAGGCTTTGGGTTCCTCGCAGCAGGTATGATTGCACACCCTCGCACAGCTAAGGCGACTGATCCGCGGAAATCGTGGCAGGCTACAGGAGCGCGGACAGTCTGATAAACGAGTTATCACTTGCTCGCGGATTACTCCATTTAACGCCATCAGACCCCCTTCCAATCGGCGTCGGTTATCTGGCGTGGCAGCTGGAGGAGCCGACGGCCAACCCGGAAGCTCTGCTATCGGCCGCCCTCGACAACCATGTCCAGGCAATCTGGCTAGCCTTTGGCAACAATCTCAAGCAGTGGATCAAATTTATTCGCAACTACGACGCTCAGCACAAACGCGCTCGTTTGACAACTATATTTGTCCCGGTCTCCTCTGTCGAGGAAGCTCTCGTTGCCTCGGATGAGTGGAAAGTGGACGTCCTTGTTGCCCAAGGTTTGGTGTTTTTCTTTTTTTTTGACCGTAAATGACGGTCGAATTTACTCTTGGTGCAGGCAACGAGTCAGGAGGACATGGATATGGCTCTGCGCCACCCCTTTTTACCTTGGTCTCCTCTATCCTTGCCGCATTGCCTAAAGGCGGACCTCCCGTCTTAGCAGCAGGTGGCCTGATGACCGGTAGCCAAGTTGCTTCTTTCCTTGTCCTCGGAGCGGCGGGTGCTGTCCTTGGGACGCGCTTTTTGATGACTCCAGAGAGTCTATACAGCGGTGCCCAGAAGAAAGCTCTTGTTGCAGCTAAACATGGTATGACAGTGCGGACAATGGCCTTTGACCATGCAAGGGGCACTTTAGAGTGGCCAGCGGGTGTCGATGGGAGAGGGCTTTATAATAACACTGTGAAAGACATGGATAACGGAGTTGACGTCGAGACCGTCAAGGTGAAATTCAAAGCGGGTGTTCGTGATGGTGACCCCGACCGAATGCTAGTGTGGTCCGGTATGGGAGTAGGACTCGTTTCGGAGATCAAGAGCGCCGAGGTCGGTTTCTGACTCTATCAGCTGTCCATCGGCTCATCATGATGCATAGGAGGTTATCCATGAACTTGGCGATGATATCCTGCAACGGTTGAAGGTTGCCTCGGAGCTTGTGCGATAAGGTCTAACAATGTTATCGAATTTCAATGATGAGAAGGCAAACCTGATTTCACATCATCATCATCACCTCGTTTCCGCCGTTCGGCCCCTACGCACGTTCCCACCGTATCAAGTGTTGCTCCATCGAGGTTCTTCGCACAACAGAATTGGAAACACCTGCTGAGCTGGATGGACTGCGGATCCTGATGTCTGGCAAATTTCGCACCTGACCCTCGCAGTCTCCCGGCGGAAATGAATGGCCTGTATATATCTAATGTTCCCGGCGCACTGGAAGCCTTGCCACCTGTGCATATCGATAGCAAACTAGGGTGACAGTGCCGTTTTCATCTAAACTTGCCATACATGTGAGAAAACGATGACGGTAGCTCATCGTATCGGCATCCCCCGCATTCGGGACTTGCCTGTACTGTATCGCGAGGATAGGGTCCTGGTGACGTCCAAGGATGAACAGTCCTGATGAGAGACACTGCCTTTGACTGTATCATGCAGCGTTGTCGTGGCGTCTATAAGGAACCTCTGATATCAGATGGTAAAGGTGTGATTGTTAGACTGTTGTGTTTGGCTCCTCTATATTGCATCATCGAGGATGCTTTCAATGCCGCGTGTTTTGGAAACTTGATTGTTAATTTGGCTTTTTGTTCTTTAGACCAAACAATTGTGGTTGTGATACAACCAGTCAGAAGAACCGATAAGAGGTACATACTGCATATGGGACTATTCATTTTCATTTGTCTTCAATGACAATACGGTGTACATTCAAGTTGGTAATGAGGAGTAAATCATCGAGTAAAAGACAGAGATAATCAATGATCGGGATGCGAACACCAAGACAGTAATAATTCACCAGCATGCAGACTAATACACATTGCATTCTATTGTGACATGCCGTAGCCACAACTCAGTGGACGATTTCCACCGTCAAGTCTCCTTGGTTTATCGAGTCACCTGATAGCGACAGTTACGCATCGCCTCTAATAAGCACAAAACCCACGCACCTTCATTAACAACAACTCGTTTGATGTGACCAGAAACAGGTGCGGTAACTGCAGATTCCATCTAAAACCCTCCAGTCAGATGATGAGAACAACGTTGAGTAATGACTACTTACCTTCATAGCACTCAGAACTAGAGGTGAGCAGCAAATCATGTCAAAATGTGGTTTTGGTCAAATGCATGAATGTCACTGACCGCAAAGAGGATCACCCTTCTTGATCTCCTGATCTTCCTTGACCCTGACCTCAACGACAACGCCCGACATTGGTGCACCGACCGAGCCAGGGTCAGAGGTGGCCTTCTCCCGCGAGACGGTCTCTACTGCGGAGTTCTTGTCCTCAACGGATACCGCGCGTACCTATACAGTGAACGGTGTCGGTAAAATTCTCCTGCAATGTCAACTGACTGTTACCTCGCCATTGACTTCGAACCAGACATCACGTTGGGCACGACCTTCAACGACAGGTCCTATTGCCATCAAACGGACGATGAGGGTCTTCCCCTTTTCGATAGCGACGTGCATCTCTTCTCCGATGGCCGGGCGACCCAAAAAGTACCGGGTGGGAACCACACTGCACAAGATAAATACATATCGATCCATCCCGATCACAGAATACCACGCACCTTAGGTCGCCGTACTTCTCCAAGAATCCCTGGTATTCTTCAAATACCTAGCAAGGTTACCATGAGGGGGGCCCAGGTGGTTGGAGAAAGAGATACAACATACTTTGGGGTACATGACATATGAGGTCACGTCTGCATCGGTGATGTGTTTTCCGAATCTGCTGCGCAGATCCGCCTTGATCTTCCTGAAGTCCAAGGGTGCCAAGGTAGCACCGGGACGACCGTCAATTCTTGGTTTGTCTCTGATGATCCTGGTACGCAATGGTTCTGGGAAGCCCCCTACAGGTTGTCCAAGATAGCCTTGGAAGAACTCAACAACAGATGAAGGGAAGTCAAGTTGATCTGCACGGGAAAGCACATCCTCTTTGGTGAAGGAATTCGACGTCATCCACTGTGCAAAGTCACCAACCACCTTGGATGATGGCGTAACTTTAACAATGTTACCACACTAGAAGACGAGTGAGGCTTCCAATATGACTGATGGAATTTCTACCTACAAGCTCATTGGCCTCGATATACTTCTTCTTGATTTCTATGGAATAGTGTATTAGCAGGAGAAATATCTAGCAAGTTGTAATCCATTCTTACCTGTCCATTGTGTTCCTAGGCCAAGTTGCGCAGCTTGGAACTACAAAGCGGGTAAGGCAATGCGGAAGACACGACATTCGATTCCTACCATGAGATTTGTGTACTGTCCTCCTGGCATCTCGTGGTCAAAGACACTCGAATCCGATGCACGGACATTAGCCTCGAAGCAACTGTAAAGCAAGCGAACTTGACTCCAGTATGAGTTCAGTGCCTGGATATCAGCGTAGCGAATTCCTGTGCCCAATTTTGTCTGCTCTAGTGCCATACAAATCGCTCCCATCGACGGTTGAGATGTTAATCCAGACATGCCTTGTCGCATCAGTTAGTCACCATGGATTTGCGAGCACTGTCTTTAGCTCCTTACTATCAATGGCAACGTCGATGATGTCGGCGCCGGCGCCGGCGGCCGCTAGCATAGACGCAGTCGCAATTCCAGCCGTATCATGGGAATGAACGTGGATCGGAATATCCGGGTACTTCTCCCTGATCGCCCCTATAAGGCTGCAAGGGATTTCTCATTCATACGCTGCATATAATAAGCACAGTAAGAGATTACCCACATTCTTGCTGCCTCTGGCTTGAGCAGACCAGCCATATCCTTCACACCAATAATGTGAACGCCTTCCTTGACAAGTTGGTCGATGAAGTTTAGATAGTACTCAAGGGTATACTTTGTTTCCTTGGGACTGGCGACATCACCGCTGTAGCAAACAACGGCTTCGACGACACCCCCGGCTTTCTTGGCGGCGTCAATACCAAGCCTCATCTGCATGAAGCTAAGCGCCAATGTCATGGAGTTGATAATTCAGCTTACATTGTCTGTCGAGATTATGCTAGATCAGTGATCCATCAACCCTTAACTACTGGACACTTACCAAAGTAGTTCAAGGAATCGAAGACACGGAAGATATCAAGACCATTCTCTACAGCTTTCTTGGAGAAGTCGTAGATGGCATTGTCGCTGAGACGAAAATGAATAGGTATCGCAAAAACTGCTAGGAACTTACGGATAGCTGGTATATCCAACGCCATTGGCACCACGCACGAGTGCTTGGAATGGAATATTGGGCACCAACTTACGGAGGGTCCGCTAGTGACATGTGTCAGCAAGAAAACCACAGATTTGGCGAACGTGAACGGACCAACCGCTCCCAAGGATCCTCGTACAGGAATCGCATGGCAACGTCAAACGTTGCACCACCCCACATCTCCAAGCTAAAAGCGTTAGCGAGGGCATAGCTAGTCTCCTTCGCGATATTGACCATATCAACAGTTCTTAAGCGGGTAGCAAGGAGCGATTGGTGAGCGTCCCGCCATGTTGTGTCCATGATAAGTGTGCCTGGGTACTCCCGTACGGCTTTGGCGAAGGCCACGGGACCGTGCTCAACGATGATGTTACGCCAACCCAACTGACACGGCAATGTTGTGTCCACAGGTGGCCCATCTGGGTCTTCGCGATTCTCCAACTTGGGGATAACGGTCTCCTCTTTGAGACCTGGGTCTCCAGACTGACCTTTGATGGAGCTCCCGTTGACTGCGAGGTCTCCGAGATACGCGAGCAGTTTTTGAGCACGGTTTTGACTTTGCACGAGCTTGAAAAGCTCTGGGGTATCGTCGATAAACTAGAAGAATATGATAAGTACTGAACACGCTAGAACTTCGATACATACCGTGGTCCAAGTCTTTCCACAGACGAAGACATCGTGTGTGAGGAGACGGAACAAGAAGGGGATGTTGGTCTGAGGAGGATGTTAACCCAGGCTCAAGAACGTACTCATTTTTTGCCAACCTTGACACCACGGATGCGGAACTCGACGAGAGCACGGAGCATTTTGCGACGAGCTACCTCGTACGTCGTACCACTAACCGTACACTTGACCAGCAAGCTATCGTAGTGCGGCTACACATGGGAGTACGTTTAACCCAAATACATCTGTAAACATTGCGGATGCCTACCGTGATCTGTGCGCCAGCAAAACCGGAAGATGCATCGAGACGAACACCGTTGCCACCTGCACTGCGATATACTTCGATTTTTCCAGTGTCTGGCTGGAAGCCAGCTGCCGCATCTTCAGTGGTGATACGACACTGGATTGCAAAGCCTCGGCGGGTGATGGCCTCTTGCGTCAAGCCAAGCTGGGGAAGAGTCGCGCCTGCGGCAATCTGGATTTGAGCAGCTACGATATCGATACCAGTGATCTCCTCTACAAAGGCAGAAAACTGCGTTAGGGACGAAAAACAAAGAACACGGGTGTAAGGCTCATACCAGTAATGGTGTGTTCGACTTGGATACGGGGGTTAATTTCGATAAAATAATGTCTGCCCGACTGGTCGACCAAGAACTCGGCAGTTCCAGCGTTCCTGTACCCGACACTTTTGGCTAGCTTGATAGCATCAGCCAATATTGCTTGGCGGACATCTTCAGGAAGATGTGTGGCAGGCGCGACCTCGACGACCTTTTGGTGACGCCTTTGCACTGAACAGTCACGTTCAAAGAGATGGATGGTGTTACCAATTGCGTCGGCCAGAATTTGTACTTCAATGTGCCTAGGGCGTTCCAAAAAACGCTCGATGAAGACTGTGCCATCTCCGAAAGCGGACCTGGCCTCAGAGACAGCGCGCTCGAACGCATCCTTGAAGTCAGATTGTCCGCGTACAACACGCATGCCACGACCACCTCCGCCCATAGCGGCCTTGATGATAACTACAAGGGAGATATTGAGTGACTGGTATGGCGGAGCATGTGTATGGATTGCACTTTACCTGGGAAACCATATTCCTTGATGAACGCATCTCCGTCGACATACGAGTCAACGGGTCCTGGTGTTCCGGGAACGACTGGTACACCGACCTTCATCGCTGAAAGATGTCACATCAGTTTCGGATATGCGTATCAAGGTAACGGCGCATGTACCCAATGTACGTGCTTTGGTCTTGTCACCAAGGCCATCGATGACTTCAGGGGTGGGTCCAACGAACGCGATACCAGCCTGCTCGACCTTGCGCGCGAACTCGGCGTTTTCGGATAGGAAACCGTAACTGCAAAGACATTCAATACGGACACCACATGAGACAGGCAATGGCAAATACCCGGGATGGATCATGTCGACGCCATGTTCGAGAGCGATTCTAATGATATCATGTTGTGCGAGATATGCACCAACGGGTGTGAGACCTTTGCCAACTTGGTAGGCTTCATCGGCCTTTCTGGCAGGTTAAGGAGACATATACGATGGTTAGGATCGCGCACTGCACCTTCTGGCGGTGGGCGGAGAGACGATCCTCGAATGAGTAGATCGCTACAGTGTGCATAGCCAGCTCATGGGCTGTCCGGAACACTCTGATGGCGATTTCCTGATGAACAGGGTTACATTAGGGAGATCGGAAAGGGGATAGTGCAAAAGGGCATACCCCGCGGTTTGCTACAAGGATCTTGGTGAGGGGACCGCTGTGTCCGGCAGCTTTCCTGCGCATGGTCTGGATGTTGTGCACGGGTGTGCTGGGAGCACTGGGCGTCCCGATGAAGGTGTGTGCCAACCTCGGAGGGTGGAGAAACGGTGAGGGTGCGGCCATGGTGATGGGAGGGAGTCAAGTCGAGAACAATGACTGATTTAACAGGTGCGTCACGATCCGGGCGCATGAAACATCAACTGCCAGCTGCAAGCCGATTGGCTCCGATTTCGCCACTCGCGATCCTCCGCATCATCTCCACCCACATTCTTTAAATCCACTCCGAATTCACATCGCGTGTGCCCCGAGCGAGGAAACAACCAGATATGTTGCACACGATGTGTCAACCCGAGTGAAACACGACAGGATCAGTTCCGATTGGAGAGTGGTAAAATACTACTCTGTCCCTTGCTCTCCCACTTTTTCTGGTTGTTCTTCGCAACCGCATACATAACACCAGCAACAAATCCAACCCCAATCGCGGAAACCGACCCAGCCGTGACCACATCGCCGAAAAACAACATCCCTGATGCAGCCACAGGGAGCTTGTTCAACGCGCCAACCATGCTGAAATCTACCATCAGTCGCTAGGCACACTCAGTGACGCAAGCCACGGACCTGTATGTCGTGCTACTCGTCGTCCGGACGCACCAAGCGGTAGTGTACGATATGCCTACTGCTGCTGCGCCAGAGAACGCGATAGCAAATAGCAACACGTATCGCGTTTCTTCCGGGCTTCATGACAAGCAAGTCGTTTGCATGCGAGATGGGACGCGAGGTGGCCAGATACACTTACAAGTTACGTGAGAGATTCTCTGTTCCCCAGTTTTCCAAGATGATAGAGAACACCCCCAGGATAGGTATTGACAGTAAATTATTGTAAAACATTGAATCCCAGTCGGAGAACCCTGTGACTTTGATACGTTTCCGCATCAGCAGAACCTGTCATGTTGTTGTTATGAACCCTTCCCAAAGACAAGCCGGGAAGAACCTCACATAACTAGCGCTAGCTAAACAATTGAGAAGCATCCAAAGGTACCCTATATGCAGCCGCTTTATCACAGTGGAGACGAGGTCCAGGCCGATGCCCATGGCTGCACTTGCTGGCGGAATATTGTCAGCTGCATCTGCCAGATTGCTCACATCTGTCCCTGCCGCGAGTATCGAAGAAAGTATCTGGAATTTGATAAGCGGGAATGAGCCCGTCTTTAGCATTACGGCACGAAACTCACCATCAGTAAGAACGCAATCATTGTGAGCCCAGTAATCCTCCCATTAAACCACACAACTTCCCCGTATGCCTGAAATAAAACGATCGAGGAACGTCACTTGACCACGAGGTGACACATACTATAAGGATAATGGTCAGGTTCTTGAAGATTGTGTAGACTGGAATGGTGAGGTGTTGCTTCAAACACATGTTTCATCAGGAACCGAACATGGCAACCGAATTGTCAGATACTTACGAGACTTTTGGAGCCAGTGTATATCACGATAACGAGCAACGTGCTCACAGGAAACCATGTTTTTGCATCTAGCATGCTGAAATCTCGAAACGAAATGATACCCAGCTTCTTGACAGCAACTACGCATGCAATGCAGACAATGCTTTGAAAAGAGAGTAAAAGAAAGGTCATGTTAAACTGCCGTCCGGATACCACAAACTACGTTGGGATGTATCATTTGACACTGGAATACGTGCGGGTAGCATACCTTGTTCACGACAGTCATGAGGATAGAGGCAATGCAGTAAGAGATAATCGGCAGTCCTGAACGCCGGCTCGATCATACTGTGCTTGGACTATAATGGCGTCGACTCACCTGCGGAGGAGACAGCAACATTGTTTTTTTGCCCATGTGTAGCGATGTTCCTCTTCAATTCTGCTACATCCTCTTCAACTACGTCCTTTGATGCGGCCATGAGAGAGATGAAAACGACGACCAATTGAAACCGGACGTCAAGACTTTTCCAAGGTCGGTATACAGTGTTGATTCAGAAGTTGACAGAACGAAGTAATGCCAGCTGGACGCTGGCCGCCGCTCCAAATTGAAGCGGATTGAGCGCGGCGCCGAGCGAACTGAATACATACAATTGTGGATATGTACTTACGCCACTACGCCACTGTATGCGCGATGTGCTCCATGATCACGTGATCCATTACTCCTTGCACGTGACCTTACGCACTCTCTTCTCCCGGTGACCTCCGAAACAAAGTGCCCCAGGTCGTGGGCAAAAGGTGAAGCTTTAACGGGTTTAAATTACCGAATATCTAGGGTATCCAAGTGACGTAGGCACCATCAAGTTTTATCCACAGGAAGCCACCACGCCTCTACTCCCCAGAGCCTTCCTCCAGCTGTATTGTGAGCTCTTCCAGTCCAGGTATTCTGCTTTTCAAGAGTGAGTCCACGCGCTTCAATACACGGTCGATACTCGACTGTTTATTGATTGGCGCGTCGGTCTGACAGATAGTGCACGATAGTTGAATGTGGATAGAGCCAATGATGCTCGAAGAGTCTTTGGGCCAAAATCGTGGGGAGGAGTACGAGGCGACACCTTCCACGTGTTCGAGCTGCGCGCAGTGACCAACGTCAGGTGTTGCTATTCTTTTATGGTGTATTTGGGTTACATACCCCCTTTAAAGCCATTTCAACCTTACTTTCGTTGTCTCCCAAATCTAAACTCAGCACTCGCCCCGTATCAATGACGAGGGGAGCTACACTGGCAACAATGAGCACAGCGATGAAGAGGGAGGCGATGGGATCAAAGCCTGTCCACCCGTAGTACTGGATGAGGAGCGTCGAGATAATGACTCCTACTGAGCCAAGCGTATCCTAATATCGTTTAGACTCGTCCTTGAAAACAGGATGAAACATACCGCCATTACGTGCAGGAACACCCCGCGCATGTTGTGACTGTGGCCGTGATGATCGTGGTCATGTCCGTGGGAGTGAGCATGATGTCCATGTCCAACATCATGGTGGTTTACGGGATGATGGTCATGTTTGAATGTGCTGGGATAAGTAGGGGAGATCGGTGAATCCACAGGGGACGATAGCGGAAATGGAACTCGAGTTGATTGGTTGTTTTCAAGTGTAATTTGAAGTGATGAGCCACGAGAATGGGGTTTTCGTTCCCTGATTGTAGAAGACTTCGGACCATGTTGGATTTGCCCTTCATCAGCAGGTGGTGAGCGGGAATCAGAATGTGATGTATTGGAATGCTCGGGCAATTGCGAGCAGGTATGCGGAGGTTCACTCTCTCGTCGCTCGTGATGGTGATGGAACTGTGAATAGGGATCCTGCTGTGAAGACACCACAGTGACATGGCTATGGCTGGGATGAGCACTGTTGTGCTTATGGTGATCGTAAGAATCGAGGGTATGGGTATCTGAATGCTGTGGCACATGATGACTGGCATGGTCATGGTGAGGCAAACTAGTCGTCCCGTGCTTGTGCTCGTGATCCGTGTGGTCGTGCCCGCATCCATGGTCATGACTGTGACCCTACACCAACCATTGTTTAGTTAGGCATCCCTGCATAGTAATTCAATGCGCCTACGTGCTGGTGATGGTGGTGATGTCCCCCCATTGCAAACATGCCAAACAAGTTAACGCCAAGCCCAAGAGAGCTAATCAGCAAGAGTTGGCTCGTCGACATCTCTGGAGGGTGGAGGCTAATAGATGGGATGACCTCAGATCACCGACGTCAATGGGGGCACTACATAGACTTACAGTCGCTGGATTGCTTCGAACACGATGAAGATTGAAACCAGGATGAGAAATATTCCGTTTGCAAAACCAGATAACGTCTCGATCCTGCCATACCTACAGACAAATACGTCGGACAAACGTCAGCATGATTTCCTCTACAAGTCAGAACATTAGGGAAACTTACCCATAAGTGAATCGCTCATTCGGAGGCCATTTTGCCATGACTGAAGCTAGTAATCCGACAGCGATTGCCAGGCAATCAAATGCCATATGGATCGCTTGACATTCATGCAAACTCTCAGTAAACATTACGACACCCGTGTGGAATTGCTCACCATCTGAAATAAGGCCTAGGCTGTTCGTCCAAACGCCGTAAAGCATTTGTACGAGCATGTAACATAAATTCAGTGCCAGAAAATAAAAGATCTTTCTGGATTCGTCGTCTGAGAGGATAGAATTTAGGTAGAAGCGAACAAGCTTTGATATGGGTGTTCGTGGAGAAAACAGTGAGGACTGATCTTCGTCCGGATACTTTGCTGTGATAATCCAGGTGAGTGGACGCTCTCCAGTCTGGACTACATCATACCATAGTAAAGCATCGCGCCGAGCACAAGATCAATCCAATATGGATGTTGGGAAAACCCAAGACGTCCCATGGCAATCGAAACCAGGAAGGCTGAAGGATAAGACAGCATAAACACCTGGATAGCTTGCTGAGAATTATGCTGGTTTAATTTGGTGTCTGGCGTCAAGAATACAGTGTTAAAAGTGAGGAGAGGCAGGACGGCCAACGATAGGAGAGGGACGACAGGTGATGGGCGGGAATCGAGCTTAACGAAATCAGGTGAAGAGCAGCGCGTATGACCGAGAAGCTTACCAGTGCATGCCTGAAGGCATAAAAGGGAAGGCTGAGCAATGCAGCGCCAAATGTACTGACGGCAGTGGTCATGGTAGGAGCGATTGTAGGTGACAAGACACCTCGAAGGTGCTCCAAAGCATACGTGGCAAGGCCGTGGAGTATAAGACAGACATAGCCGGGAAGAATGTTGGCAGGAGGTTGGTGGGACAGGGTGGTGTCAACAAAAAAGGAGAGTAGGAAGGCGGCCAGCACAATGAGGGGACGAGATACCTGGCAAAGAGGTTTAAGTAGTATTCCAGCAGCAGCCGGGGGGAGAAGGGGTTACCATCGCATCCACCCAACTAGAGGAGAAATGGACAAATAGCATAACACTGCCAGGAAGAGGATGAATTATTGTAATCGCCAGACGATAAGAGAACGAAGATACCGGAGTGAAGGCAGTCGGTAGAGGGCAGTATATAGCGCTGCCTGCTGAACAAAAAGCAGGAACGAGGATACACCTAGTGCTATCCACTGCAGTATTGTGAGGCAATATACCGGACACATGAGGATGGTAATCGCCTACTTCAACCTGGGTCCCTTTGGAAAACTCCAACGTTAAGCCTTCCCATACTAGGACGCCTAAGGCGCCCAAGGCGAGGACTCTCATGACCACCCAGAAGACGCCGACATCATAAGAGAGTAGGGATTCCTTTGCTGCAAAGAGTGTGAGGACAAAGAGGATGTTCGAGAGGGCTATCTTGGGGAAGGCTCTTGTACCAAGTCTGGACGAATCATTGATACCTGCGTTGGGGTGGCAGACGAGGAGACGACGTACGAGACGGAAAGAATCCTGGCTGGCTGTAGGCTGATCTTTCTACGTGTCCGTGCATCCGGGGCAGACATACCCGGCGAGCGAAACCGAGACCGTCGCCGACAAGCTGACACAGTGACAGCGATGAGATGGAACGCTTGGATCCAGAAAAGGAAACAAGTTCCCATCCCCATATAAATTTGCACCGACTCTTCCTCGTCTTTCCAAAACACCCTCAGGTCAGGTAAGCAAACAGTCTCGAATTCTTCACCGGATGAACACATAGATGACGAGTCCGAGATGTTCTGTGAGATTTCCTCCCTCAGACGCCTGTGACGAGTCCTTTGATTATACCATTCATGCATATCTGATCCCTCTCACCGCTAATTTAAACGCCTTCCCACTGACCCCATTCTCAACAGTATGCACGCATCTACTCCAGATGACTGGTCCGATTCCGACGAGGACATCGGTGCAGGCATGGAGACCGATGTCCTGCTCGGCGTTCCCGATGGGAGTGTGGAGACCGATGCCGACATCAGAGATGCTGCCGTCTCTCGCATTGGTGGTCTTCCTGTACGAGCTCTGTCTCTTGTCCAATGTATGAACAACATGTCAATGCAGATTAAATTTTATCCCGTTTTTCAAGGCGTTCTTGCCTTCCCACGAGCTCTCCTTTTCCTCTTGCCAGTGCAAGGTCTGCTCCGATCCTATGGAGCTCCTCCTGCAGGTGTGGTGTCCGTTTGAAAATAGTCCCATGGACCGTGCGTTGTACGTGTGGGGTTG
The DNA here is from genome assembly GCA_038090555.1 of Boletus subcaerulescens. Lineage (NCBI taxonomy): Eukaryota > Fungi > Basidiomycota > Agaricomycetes > Boletales > Boletaceae > Boletus > Boletus subcaerulescens. Next base: position 80,976 of record JBBPNA010000033.1, read on the forward strand.
CGCTCGCTCCACTTGTCAAAGACACGTTGGAAGGTAGGCATGATGTGGTGCCAGCAGATCATGCATCTCAAGTACCAGCAGCGTACGGGCATGGCGGGGCTTGAGGTACAATGCTGTCTATGCAGCCAAGCTGAAGAAAAAGAAAACACGGAGTGCTGGACAGCAGAAAACGGTCGCTTCCCCTCCAAACCCGACAGTATCAGCTAACCCATTTTCCGTGAGTAGTCGTACTGACATCCATCCCTATTCTATTGATCGGTTGGTCACTCAGATGAAAACCGCTGCCGAACCGATGGCTTTTGGTCTGGGCGACCAAATCTTCGGCAACCCAGCCACTGATATTTCTGAGCAGCCGGATCAAGATCCCAACGATTGCGGCGACGCAGAGAGCGATGATTCTGAGGAATCACTCGTCACAGCTATGGCTTCGACAAGAGTGACCGACTCATTCTGGGCCGCAGCACCGGCCTACCCCGCCGTATACTTGTCGACGCTATCCGAGTATATTCCACAGTCTTCCAAAGGAAAACTCCCAACAGATGCCAGAATAGAGGATCTCGCCGAAGTGGATGGCAAAGCCGGAAAAGACGCGACTTGGGCGTTGGAAACATACGAAAACTCATTGGAAATAGACAACGTATTCGACCGGTTCACTAAGCGCGTTGGATTTACGGGAGAGCAATGCCTTCGGTGGGTCACCATTGTGGACGCCATCCGGGCTGGACTGAGAACCTGTGCCTCGCAGCTATGAACTTGGAGGCACCCCTCTACCTTTTGCATCGGATAAGGTTTTCGAACAGCTGTTCCCTGCGCCCAGCCAGGCAACCCTCCCCATCACGAAAGGTGAATTCAAAGTTGTTCAGACAACGAAACGCTCCTATAGCACGGCATCGATCCCACCTTGTCCCTGTTGCAAATCGAGCCGAGTGTTCGAATGTCAGCTGATGCCTAATCTGATCAACGTACTGAGAAACTCGGTCGATGACAAGCGGACATTGACAGACGAACAAAGGATCAAAGCGGTGCAAGATGCACTGAAACGCAATAAAGAGCCAGGGAGTCGAGGAATGGAATGGGGTACCTGCATGGTGTTTTCCTGTGGGAATGACTGCTGCCTGGACGACGGGGGACAAGACGACAAGGGGTGTTGGCGGGAAGAATATGTGCTTGTTCAGTGGGACGAGTGAGACCCATCGATATGTAATAGAATACAACAATTTATTTGTGTGGGCGTTTAGTACGGCTCTAGTGGTATGTTCGTCAAGAAAGTTTTGTGCTGAGGCGCTCAACGTCCTATGCAATCACCGTTCCACCTCCCACTGTCACCAACAGATGTCCCATACACTAATGCTACCCTCTGCGCTCTCCCTGCCCGGCGCAGATGGCGCCAACGACAACGCAGCTGAACATGTTGGCTTTTCTGCCGGCCAAGTCCAGCGATTTCCCCACACACGCGCCCAGCTGTCTGCTATAATTCGGCAGCACAGACCCCCACTTGAAGGATACGATGCCGATGACGGTGACGATACCAACCGCGTCAGCACCACCCTAGTCAGCAGAGTCGCCTCGCTCCTCGCCGACGAACAAGAGGACAATCTCAAAGACTTGCTCAAGTCCGAGTGCGGGGTCGATGACGATACGGTCGGTGCCTCGTCTCCAACCTGTCTACCCTATTTCAATTAAATCCCTCGCAGCTCGAACAGCATGTCCTCGACCTCATGCACAGACATCGCGACGACGTGGCTGGCGTTCCGTTCCTGTTCCTCACTCCAACTCGACGCCCGTCACGACCCTCTTCCAGGGCATCTTCTCATTCTGTACGGCTTAACAGACCTGATACCCCTTCCTCAGTTCCAAATTCTCCATTTTCCCTCGGTTTTCGTAGACCCCACACCCCTATCTCATCCCCGCTTGTTAGCGGTAATGCATCTTCTTATATCACCGCTCGAAGCGTGTCGCCTATGAATTCACCCGTACTCGTGCACTCCCAAGCTACCCAGGTCCACGCTCAATTCACTGCAAGCCTTCCTACATCGCCCATTTCCTCCCCGAGACTGCTCAGTGCCAAAGCCACGGAATTTAAACCCATCCCCCGCCCACTGTCGGCTGCCTCCTCCAACCCTGCTACGTTGTCAGGCTGTTGCCGAACAGAGACCCCATCGCCTGATTTGTGGTCCCATAGCCCGCTGAGGATCTCGTCTAACCTTGCGATCGCTGCCCCCCTTCTCCCAGATCAGAACATCCCTTCGCGGGCCGTTACACCAAGCCAACTCCGCTCCTCCACCACCAGAGTCGGCGAAGAAGAAGAGGAGGAAGATGACCCTTTTGACCCGTTCGCGCCGAACACGGCACCCCATTCGTTCCACCCCATCACAGTCACAGATTTTGATCAATGGGATGACTCGGCCCTCTCGAATCACTCTCCCGACGACGTTCGCTCTGGATATTACTCGATCGGATATGAGTATGATTCTCAATACGATTCCCCAGGCGAAGACCCGGATACGGCCGGTTACCTCACTGATGGCATGACCCCCCTTGACGTCTTGAGTTCCGTCTTTGGTTCTACCCTCGCTCCTTCTGAGCTCGAGGAAGCGCTCTCTCATAATGGATATGATTTCGAGAAAGCCATGGCTTGGCTTGTCGATCGTGCGTTACCATCCACCCCTCAGCACACACAAACGAGAATGCAATCGATGGGTGGCCGTGTTACATTGGTCACCAGGGATGGTCCCACAGGCATGCTACGTGGCGGGCGATCTGGCTACACGAACTTGGCAAGGTCACCTGGAAGAGGTACTGGTGTGCGACCTGTGCCAGGTGGCAATCGGGTGTGCCGCTACTACCTCGCAGGCGAATGTTTACGAGCGGATTGCCGATTCAGGTGCAATATATTTACCCTCATCGCAATTCCATTGTACTCATTTATGTTCGCAGCCATGATCTGGAGCGCGCCTTGTGTCGATTCTGGTTGCGCGGGACGTGTGCAAAGCAAGATCAGTGTGAATTTTTGCACCACTTACCCAAGGACGTCGACGTCACGACCGTCACGAACGCACTTTCGCGTACGAACCTGTATCACAATGCTGGAAACCAGACTGGAACTTCGAGCCCACCTCCAGATGAATTCCCTGCACTAGGTTTCGATGGAAGGAACAAAAGGAGTTACGGAAATTGGCAGCATGATCCAGGCCGTACAAGGTTTGCTGCTGCGGTGAAACGCCCCGTACCAGCACCGGTAGCCGACCGAGCAATGGTCACCCGGCGTGACCCACTTTCGAGCACCACTTCTGCTGATAATCTGCAGCTCCGAACGACGATCGTCGCACCGAAGCCCTCTCCGCGTATCAAGCTGCGTCCTCCCACGCTGCTGCCTACCCTGCCGACTGGAGAGTCTATCAATACTCTTTACATGTCATATCGTGCTCGTGCACTGCAGCTCGGTGCTGCTCGAAATGCCTGTCTCTCGCGAGCTGCCGATGCATGGAGACGGGGAGATGGTGCTGCCGCCAAGCGGTTCAGTCGTGAAGGGCACGATCTTAACGCGAAGATGAGCAATGAGATGACGGAGGCCGCTGAAAGGCTGGTAAGAGAACGCGCCAAACTCGCTGAACAGGTAGTCAAGAACCGGGACTTGAACTGGTCCGACGATCTGGGAGATCGGAGCGCGCGGGGACGTGCGTGCGGAGGCGGTTTAGGGATATGTTTGGGTATTGCAAGCAAAGACCTTGGGGAATCGCGGTTGTCTTCGGAGGAAAGGACGGAAGCCATGCTCGACCTACACGGACTACATTCTAATGAAGCGACTGAAGTGCTGGAGGAATTTGTGCTTGCGGTGAGTTTGCGCGCGCTGGGCTGTGGAGATGGCTGACTTGCTTTGGAAGCTGGAACAGGAACACTTTTTGGGACTTGGTCAGCATTCTCGTTGCACGCTGCCCTTTCTGTTCTGACTTTTCTCTCTCTCAGCGTATGCCATCGTCGGAGAGGAGAAGCACACGGGAACTCAAGACGTGGCAAGAGGTGCTTCGCGTGCTCGCCTCGCTGCAGGTGTTAGAGAATGGCTGCACCGCTGGGGGTATCCATGGAGCGAGCGTGATGGTATTATCTGCATTGATGCGCTGACACACACATGATATAGATAAATGGCGTGTATATAGAGAGCGGTAGATGAGATGTACGATAACCAAGTTACTGTAACCAAGTGTGGTGATTGACATGGATATGGACACACAGCCAAATCACGTGCCCAATGTGGAGGCGGACGGAGACGCGACCTGCTACGTCAATGTTACCCTGAACCATGGCCACAACAGACGACGCGCAAGAAAGACCCTGCTCTATCGACCTCACCCTCGAACTCGAACGTCAGCTCGACAATGAGTCCCTTCCACCACCCACACCGACAGAGGCACAGCGCCCACAGTCTCTCGACACACAAGTCGTTGCCCAGATCGTCACCAACCTCACGTCCTCCCTAGCAGAGGCCACTCGTCATCGAGACGAACTCGCCACTTCACTCTTTCAATCCCGGGCCAGGGAAAATGATCTTACCGACGCTCTGGCCAACATGACGGACAGGTGTTCCCAGCTCCAGGAGGGGGTCGACACCGCACAGAACAAAGCCAAGGATGACGAAAACACCATCTCCCTCTTGCGGACCAAGGTCGAGGAGAGCAGGTACGTCGCGCCCATTCCGCGCCCAGATTGATTGAATGTTGACTTTATTCCCAGGCGAGGACTCATGCGCCTTCAATCCGAGAGTAGAAGACACAGCCAAGTGCCTTTGGGACTTGACCTTTCCAGAGCTAGTCTCGTGTCCTTGGCGGCCCCTCAATCCTCGAAGCGGTCGTCCTTTGCGCCGCTCACAGGCTCGAATCCTAGTCGAATCAATGCACACCGGCGCATTTCATCCGTGTCAGACTCGGGTTTCGCAAGGCTTGATGGTGGCTCACCTCCTGGTCCCACCAATTTTTCCTTTCCAGACAATGCAATGCTAGCAAACAAGTTAGCATCTATGCCCAGGTCATCTGGAATATTTGGCCGCGCATCCCCTCCTCCCTTTCAGCTGGATGAGTTGGCCGAGGTTGAGATGCTCCGTAAGGAGCTCAATGCCATGCGGACAGAGTTGGACGAGGCAAAGCATGAGTTGAACGAGGCGATCGAAGCGCGCGAGGCGTCGGAATTATGCGTCAAGGCTCTTCGTGCGTTCATAGAGGAGAACAACGTCGGCGCCTCAATGGCCAACGCAGGTGGATCTGCAGCGACACCACCATCTTCCCAGGCGGAACCAAAGAAGGGCGTCCAGGCCGCAGGGAGTTGGGGCTTCAAGCTCTGGCGAACCGAGCCATTAGCTAAAAGTCCTCCTGGCGCAATACCTATACCCATTATACCGCCTACCAACACCCCTAATATCATGTCATCACCACCCCCTCAACCGCTTTCAAGGAAGCTCGGAGATTTCTTTGGGGCTCGAAGTGCCAGCATCTCTTCCACGACGCCCGTCAAATCGCCGCGCTCCGAACAAGAAGCGGTGTATAATGGATTGTCAGATACGTCATCGATTGAAGAATCCCTTGCTGAGCCTGTGAGCCCCGCAAGTGAGCTCCCCCGGCCAAGCGTGCTGGTTATAGACACGACGAGCGTCACGTCAGGCTCCTCGGCAAGAGACCTTGGAGCAAGTCCAGAGCGGAAGACTGGTGATATCCCCTCTCCGTCTGGAGTAGAAGGTGTCTTTACCCCCGTTGCCATATGAGTGACAGAGCTTCTAATTCCCTCTCTCACACTTCCTGGTTTATGAATCTGATATCAGACACATTATGATACTATAACTACCGCTCCTTCGACAGACATCTTCCCCTGAATTATATAGGTACATTAAGTATGATGACCTTTGTATGTAGCAAACCGTGTGTACTATTTTGCTCTTAGAAGACTAGTCAATTTCCGTCGATCCCGTTATGCCCTTTTTCCGAAGCCTTCCTGGCCAACCGGCACGGGGTGCTCTCCATCCCGCAGTACGTAGTATCCTGACGATTCGCTGCGGGGATCGCACTGCTTACGCACTGGCGCGGGCATCCTGTACCGCTCCCAGCTTTTTTTAACGGCAGGAGGCACGACCAAGGTCCAACCTGCCGTGGTGCACCGCCCTGCTCGGCGCCGCACACCTCCACACATACTGAAGCCACGACCGCAAGCTGGGACTACCGGATCGTCCGGTCATGCGCAAGCGCGCAATGGGGTGAAACCAACTTCTCCAGACCATGTACGTTATCCTTTCAACTTCCAGGTGGTCCCCCCTACTAATCATGACGACCTAGTGGCGTCCGTTCACGACACAGTGACCTCTTTGTTTGCGCGGCATAACATGCCAAGCGGACCCATCCGTATAAATACAAGCAGGACGAGCTCGTGGACAGCGAACGTGATTATCTTCGATGTGGCATCTCTGTGATAATCTTCCTTGGTGGACGGTAAGCCCGCTTCCACTCACCAGGTCCCGTTGTCATTGACATACTTGGGGAGTAGTACGTGTCTTAATAGCCCGTTCCATGATACATCACGTTGGTGCATCAAGATCGGGGCATGCAACCACGGGTGAGTCGTGAACCCTTGTCCCATGCACTTTTGACTAATACGCAGCGCAGCATGTCGATGTCGTCGAACACCGTCATGAGCAGTGATCGACACCGTTGGGCATTTACGCAATGTACCTTGCAGACCAGCAAATAATGCGGATGATCGCATAAGCCGACGTGGCCATTGCATCTCGAGCCTCTTTCGCCTGCCATCGACCGACCTGTGCGCGCGTTTCTTGCCTCGTTGACCGTTCAGGGGGTTTCATGACTCATTGTCCCCACTGTTCCCTGTTTACATCTAGTTCTGATCTCATGGTGGCATATCTCCGCCGAAGAAGTGGATCTCCGAGCCCGTCTCTGCCAATGTTTACGACTACGTGGGCGTATCGAGTTTGTCCAATGAACACCCGGTGCACCATTTATGTTGATTGTACGATTCAAACTGACAGAATCTCGGCAAGTATGTACATACTCCTTCGCCTCCAAGCGTTGACATGTTATGCGATTTCAAGGTTCCAAGGGTCCAGCGGCAGCGTCGCTGGACAGCGTGGGTTTGAGACATGTCGGTGTAACCAGGCCGTGTGTTTGAAGGTGGACTGACTCTTCGACGTCGTGGCACTCGTCTGTGCGGTGGCGACGGGTACGAAGAAGCGAGTTGCAAGTGAAAGCGGCGGCTGGTCGGATCGAGCACTCGAATTCCCTCTCGGCATGTCATACTGGTTACAGCAACGGGACCCCCTGCTTGTGGCCGGTCCGCAGATGGAGTTTCACGAGTTCATGACATGTCGACATGCGCGTCTGACATGTCGGTTGTGATGGCCTTGAACCTTGTCTGCTTTGTCGAATGACACTGCAAATGCGACCGCAGTCTGCCCTGGTGAAGTGTATGTAAGCATGCACTGCTGTCGGGATGGGCCAGAACAGAGTACATCAGAGATATTGGGTAAGAGAAGCGGTTTTTTGCCCCGGGTGGGTATGCTTCCATTGGTCGAGCACACGATTCACGATCAGTGATCAGAACCAATGAGGTGTGGAGCGGACTGATTCATTTCTGAGCTGTGGTTGTGCCTCCAGGGTCGCAACCTGATGGGGATAAGGTCCTCGGATTGAAACACAACGCGCGTACCCGCAAGTGTGAGGAAGTGTTCGAGGTTTCAACTCAGACCATGTTTCGACCAGGTGTCACACGGATGGGACTTTGTGGGTTGATTTGCCGTGGACCCGTTGGACGTGGTCATGATCGAGTTGGAGGATCGTAAACAGAAAGGTGGTGTATAGAGTAGTGTACTATGTGTACTGGATTATCGAGACAGAAACCGTCGGGTAGACCATGTGGATCTGCCAGTGACAGAGACAGGCCAGACATGTAACAGGTGGTTCTGTTCATTAATTACAAGCGGAGATAGGAGAGACGCCGTGTTGGTTCACGGGAGCTCACTTGACCGGGCGAGGCTCTGAGCAGGACGCCGAGGGGAATCTCGGTGCACGAGGTCGAGCGTCGTCGGGAACATGCCGGATAACTTGCCGTATTTGTAAACTCCGCTTCAACTCCGCGAAGGTTGTCAGAAATTTTCGTATTTGCTAATATACAGCCGGATTAGCCAAGAAAGGAAATCATCACCTGGGTAGATATGGATATTTCAAGTGCACACCCGTGGAAACGTCCGAAAACGCCATCGCGAGCCGTAGCCTCCTCTTGCTCCCTCCTCCTGGACAACTCGTCCATCTCGTCCACCACCCGCATGGAGCCAAACTTCTTCGCCGACCCTTCAAAGAAACGCAGAAAGGGCGCCACTCGTCTCTCCTGCGCAGAGTGCAGACGGCAAGTCCCCCATCTCTCCTTTGCTCGTACGCCCTCATCGCCATTCTCTCCAGCCTCAAGCTGCGCTGCGACAGGAATGTTCCCTGTGGCTCCTGCGTCAAGCGCGGCTGCGGTGCGATATGTCCGGATGGTACGTCATCCTCCCCTTCCATCCTCTCCTTCCTCGACGTAATCGCTCCCGCGCTTTAGGATCTTTGACCACTGGTCAGGGAAATCGGTGCGTGTCCATCATGTTCGCCCCATCTCCTTCTCCCTCACGAATCACAGCTTCGTACTCGCCTCAACCCAGGAACTCCACGAAAAAATATCCGTCCTTTGCAACCGCGTCCGCGAGCTCGAGGACTCCCTCCGACACTCACACTCCCTCGTCTCTCCCGATAGGCATCCCCTCCTAGCAGAGGACCTGCTCCAAATCAAAGCGCCTCTCCAAAGAGAACCACCTGGCCACCGTAATGCTCCAAGAGGCGGTGTCAAGGAAGAAGAGCAAAATGGAGAATTCGTTGACGCTTTTGGCTCCCTATCCATCAATGCCTCGGGAGGTGCCAAGTATTACGGCTCGATAGCTAATTCCTGGGTGAGCCACTCCCAGGGCCCATGTGTTTCACTGACATCATCTCCTATGTTTCTTTTTATCGTCTCCAGTACTTCTTACAGGTAACTTGCATCATCATTTCACCGCGCGATCCATCTGACTTGGTCCCAGAATGAGGCCTCGGATGCTCAAGAGTCTGAGGAAAGCCGGCTAGCCTCGCTACAGAACGTTCTTTCACCCGAGATTCTGGCACGCAGTGGCGCCTTCCCGCTTGTTCCAAACTCTCTCCCACTCGAGGTCGAAAGCGTCCGACTCCGCGAACTCTTTTGGTATCTTCCCGAATCGCCCAAAGCCCATTATCTCTGTCGGGTCTACTTCATGTTCGGTGCTTGGATGTGAGCGACCTCGACTTTTGTTACTCCTCAACATTCTCATCGACCGTCTCAGGTACAATCCGATCACCGAACACGATTTCTTTGACGAAATATACGCACTCTTCTATTCTCCAGATGTCGGTCCCCCGTCCGATGACCCACTTCTTTCTCACAAGCTTGCTCTCATCTTCATGATTCTCGCAATCGGAAGCCTTGTGGATATCAAATACGCTGCCTACAATATCGAGGCCGAAAAATACCACCAGTTGGCGCGTGCAGCTCTATTTCAGAGCTCACTCTTCGAGGATCCTACGATCAGTGCCGTTCAGGCTTTGGCACGTACCATCTCTTGTGTTGCCAGAGTGGGATACTAATCTTCAGTCCGCTAGTTCCTCATGACCTTCTACCTTTTCTTATCTGACAGACATGGCTCTAATTCTGGAACACGTTGGGCCATCATTGGCATTGCAGTGAAGATTGCTCAATGCGTGCGTGTTCCTGCTTACTCATCGTAAAACATTTAATCAAATGTGTATCTCATGATCAAATCAGATTGGACTCCGTCAGTATCCTCGTGTTTGATTCTGCCCCGATCGTTCATTTGTCCCACAGATCGTGATCCCAGTAGATGGGGAGTGGACCAAAAGGAGACGCTCCGCCGTCGCGAATTATTCTGGGAGTTGTACACGTATGATTCTTGGCAGGTGAGTCGGAAAAGATAATACATCTTACACCGAACGTCACCTTCATCACAGTGTTGGACATTTGGACGTCCACCGACTTTCTATCTGTCACATATTGACTGCAAACTACCGTATTCAGATCCTGCTGATGAATCATGTGCGTGCTACGCCACAGGCACACGCCTTTCTGACGATACTCTTCTAGTCCACGCTTGGAAACACCGCTTTACCTCAGAATGTATGAGTGTGGTCCATGATCAAGCTTTCGGCGCAAAGACGCCAACGTACGCAACAGTCCTTCAATTGGATCGCAAATTGCGTGCATTCCCCGTCCCTCCTAACCTCCAAGTTGCCGGATTTGGCAATTCATCCCCTTCGGAGTCACGACAGGAGAGCGTTACGTTGATTCTACAACGACATATTGTCCTTGCTCTTCGCGAGATGAGTAAGTCTTATCCACCCATGCTTTCGAGGTTGGTACTGACACTGCTTCAATCAGATCTCCTCTATCTTCATCGGAGCTTTTTTGCCCGTGCTGTGACAGATCACCCCAAGGATCCACTCGGTAGCCCGTATGGGACTTCGGTTATTGCTGCTTACCGTAGCGCGGGCTCACTCGTGGCCTTGATGCGGAATCTTCACACGCAACTCAAAGAGCTGAGTGAACGATTGTGGTTCCTGTGGACCCACATGTTTTCATGTGCGGTAGGGCGTTGTTAATTTCTGTGATAGGCGAATTGCTGATGCGTGGTGAAATCCCTTTTGCGATGCGAATCGTAGATCGTGCTGGGTTCTGTTGTCACCCGGTGTCCGTCGATGAGCTTGGCACCCTCTGCACTCGTGCAGTTGGACTCTGCCTGTGAGCTTCTCTCCAAGGCAGCACGAGGATTTCGCGCCCAACCTGTATTGGTACATGTACCCTCGCTACATGTCACTTTCGCCTGCTCACCCAGCCCTCAGGATGTCATGATTACGCTGCAAAAGAAGGCACACCTGAGCTTGAACGAGTTCCGAAGGGGCAAAATCTCACCACTCTCACGCCAGTTGTCAAATCACTCTGAACCGGGGTCACCGTTCGAAGAAGACGACGAGCTCTCGACACTTGGGGGGAAGACGCGGCTTGTCGCCAAGAAAGACTCACTATCACCGCAGTCATCGCCCGCAGTCATTGATCGCTCACCCACATCTTTGAATCCGGTAGTACCACTGCCGCTGGCAACGGGGGCCAATCAAGTCCATCCCACTGTCGTGGACTACCTGAAAACATTTGGCCACAGTACCGGCTCTCACACCAATGTACCCTCGTACGCCGAAGCATCCGCCTACAACACTCCCATAAGGGAACATTACGAATCATGCGGTTATAATGACAGCCCTGCGCAAATACAGCCGATGGAACTGGTGCCCGGACAATTCCCTAATTATTTCCCTGTCTATGACTATGCAATGGTCTCCGAGAACGGCTATCCTCAGATGAACGGCCACGCATCTGCATCCCGACGAGAGTCCCCAGAAGCCAACACGATGCAAAATACGTGGCAAGATTTTGTTAATTCTAGTGGTTTGAGTTTGGGTCGTAACGGATGAGTACCTTTTTACTAATTTCTGGACTTTGGTCTTGTCAACTCGTGGTTATATTCCGATGTGTTGTCGATTAGACATGTTTGAGAACGTTGCTGGCGTATGCTCATTGTATATGTAACTATTTCGACTCTCGTTGTACATTATTGTACCCTAGCTTTTCTTGATACTTTGGTTTCTTGTTCTCTTTGTCTGTCGACAAACAAGGATAAACAAAGTGCACCGCACCGATCGCATGACGGACAACAACTTGGCCTCGTCGTTTCATCCACATTCCTCATGCCGATCTGTGGCTCTTCTTCGAAGACTGGCTTTGGACGCCGTCCCGTGAGTCTGTGGACCATGCAGTCTGGCTAGCGTGCTCACCGCTTTCGCATGTTTCCAGATACAAAGAAAGGTGGTTGTCTGCGGAGATGGCGCTTGTGGTATGTGCTCATGCCACACCTTTCTTCTTGCTAGCTGAGCACAAGCTCATTCATAGGCAAAACATCACTGCTCAACGTTTTCACCAGGGGCTTCTTTACCCAAGTATAGTGAGTGCGAATAGACCGAGCCACGGACACCATTCACATGCCGACCCCCATGTATCCGTCCAGTGAACCTACGGTGTTCGAAAACTACGTCCACGATATCTACGTCGATGACCAGCTCGTGGAACTAAGTTTGTGGGATACGGCTGGTACGTACTTTGGCTGCCCCCCACGAGTGACGTTTCAAGAAATCCCTAGGACAGGAGGAGTTTGATAGGCTGAGATCACTAAGCTATGCAGAAACCCACGTCGTCATGATCTGTTTCTCCGTGAGTCTGTCCGTGTTGTTGTTTGGGAGCGAAGGAGGAGGAGTGTGGGGAGGCTGACGGTGGCTCTGCGTCATTGTTGCAGGTGGACAATCCAACGTCGCTCGAAAACGTAGAGACAAAAGTAAATTGACCTCCTTTTTTCATCCCTTGCACGCTTGGTTGTTGAACGCCATCATCAGTGGATAGACGAGATTCTCGAGTTTTGTCCGGGCGTCAAGGTATATATTCGGCCCCTTTGTACGCGTCGTTTGGTGGGATATGACTGAACATCTCTCATAGCTTGTCCTCGTCGGTCAGTCCTTTTGGACTACGTCAATGGATTCGGCGCCACTGACCAGCGGATACAGCGCTCAAGTGTGATCTGAGAGACGATCGGAACGTTCGAGAACGGCTTGCTCGTTATGGTGCTCACTCGGTACAGTATGAAGAGGGTCTCGCCGTCGCGCGACGAATAAGAGCGTCACGATACCTGGGTACGTGTTTGACTTGGCTTGTCTGTCTTGCGTATTCCGATTGACTGCACCTTGATTTGTGCATTAGAGTGCAGCTCGAAACACAATAGGGGGGTCTCGGAGGTTTTCTATGAAGCCGCACGTGTGTCGCTCAGCACACGGGCCAAGGGGCCGGGAGCTGGCTGTATAGTGATGTGACGTTCACATACGATCGTTGGGGACTATATACATTCATTCGCACTCGTTGACGTATGCATCTTAGGGATTTTTCTAATTGATTTTCGCTCTCTCACGAGACGATATCCTAGTCTATCTGCGGATGCTTGTCTTTTGTCCTTGTTCTACATGTAATTCTTGGCGTAGAGTCTTCCATCACCTTGTGAAGACGAAGAAGTCCATTATAGCAAACCGACAAACATGCATTACGATACATTTTAGTGTCTAGGGACAAATATCAAGTCCTTGCGAATCAGTAGTAACCCGTCATGGTCTGTCAGCACGTTTCAGTATTCTGCTGCGTCTCACAAATGGGATACGCACGGGGATCATATTCATGCCCATGCCCGTCCCGTTCATCATTGGAGGAGCTTGACTCGGGTATCTAAACGAACATGTTCAGTGTCTGCAACTCAACCAAAGCGAGCTCGGATACGAACCCATTGCCTTGAGTAATGAGCAAGCGGTTGAGAGGGTTGATGATGGGCTGATCAGCCTCTTGCTCTTCCTTGGCCGTATCCTTCTTTGTCCGTTCCCTGACCTCCTTCTCGAGGGCAATCAACTAAAAGTATGGAGAAGGTGAACCACATTCTCGTATCGATGATGGGACGAAACAAACCCTTTCCCGCATTGTCCTCGAGACCTGGATCTTATAAGGCACGTAAAAGTCGTTGAGACCATGTTGCCATGAAAGTTCCTCCACAATGTCGGGCCGCAACAGGTCGAAGCACACATAGAGGACAGCTGCAAAGCATTCCTTGTTGCCAATGTCGACAAAGTAAGAAAGGAGGTCCTCCGCGACGTCGGTGGAGCCAGAGGTAGCGGCGGTAATGACTGCATCCTTGTACAACTGATCATGCTTTGATAGAGATATCGACTCTTCCCATCGTGAATTTTTCTAAAAAGATGTAAGCACCTTGTACAAGTGAAATAAAATCACCCTGCCTTGTAGAGATGTGCAGCAAGCCGCCTGAACTCTAGGAGGTCGTGTTTCTCTAATCGTTGAGCGAGAGCGATGTTGTTGAAGTTGTCAAAGCTGTCGATGGAGTCGCGGAGGGTCTTGTAATCCTCCTCTTCGATGAGTAGGTCGTTGTACGCGTCGTTAACCGCCTCGATGTTTAGCTGCAAGAATTGTCAAATTGGGTCCGAGTGGAGGTTCAAGGTTTCGAATACTTACATTTTGAACGGCAATGAGATACGAGCGGATGAGAGGAATATGGTCAATTTGACGGAACGTGCGGACAACACGAGCGTGGTCAATGCGGAGAATCATGACACTCAGGAGATCGGTCAAGAGGGTGGGCTGCTCTAGTAGGTAGAACGTGAGGGCTTTGTAGTAACTATGATATGCCAAAGATTAGCACACGGATCCAATATCCCGAAAAATGCTTCGCACATCTCGACATTAGCGACGCGGACAATCACGTCCTTGAACTGATTGTGCTCCCAAGCGTCAGACGAGCGTTCGATCATGGCAAGAGCAGCATTGTCCTGGTTGCGCAGTCGTTGGGTGGGAACGCGAGAAAAGTAAGGTAGTCTCTCACAAATTCGTCGTATTTTATGTAGAGGAAGACGAGCTCGGGCCAAAGGTGCGCCTTCTCTGTAGCTTTGATGACCTAGTTTACCAATGACTACGTGTATGTCACCGTATGAAGGAGGATAACCCACCTTTGGAATGTTGATTCGTGACACGAAGAGCTTGAGGTGCTCCATGACTAGGTGTAGAGGCAATCAGCCACTAAAGAACAGCACGTAAACCACACATACGCTTTCCAGGCCTATATTTGCTGTACAGAATGGAAAGCTCGGTAAAGATCCCCATCTGCAAACCATCACTATTGTGACACCCAGAACGATAAAAGTACTTACGTGAGCGCGCTCTAGGCTAAGTGCAGCCTCCAACAGAGTAAGAACTTCATCGAAATGGCCACGACGTTCGTAAGATTGAAGGACACCAGGCAACTCTTCCTGTACAAGAATTTAGTCAAAACTGGAACTTGTCTTAGCGATACACGAACCGCATGGACGACAATGTTCAAGCCACAGATTTGAGCCTACAACGCAGGTCAGCAACACCACCGTCAAGCGACGGAACTAACCCCACCAAACGGAACTCTGATTTCTCAATACAAGCAGCATGAACTTGCTTCCAGACTTGGGTGTTACCGGCCTTGCGAGCGCTTTCGACGGCAGCCTGGTTCTCGCCCACGTAAATGAGAGTGGTAGCCAAGCGAGCCCAATTGGAAATGCTCGTAAAGAGCAACTTGGCAGCCTGGTAAAGCTCGTCCTCGAAGCACTTCTCTCCGACCACCAAGATGTCTGCTACGTTCGTCATGCCCAAGAAGTCCTCCATATCATGTAGACGATCAGTCTTGGCATAAGCATACGCCAACTCGGTATCGATTTGAGGTTCACGGAGATGCTTGCGTGCCATCTGCAGGAAGCGGACTAGATCATCATGCTTCCCGGCGTGGTTTGAAATCTCAACAACTTCTGCAAAGTTCGAAGGGTCCTCGGCCTTGATGTATGACTCTAAGGAACAATGAACCTTTCCTCTCACTCATTTTACGCGCTAAACATACCGATGGCATCTTTGATGCGAAGACCATCAAGCTGGGCTTTCGCAAGGCGACTCCATACCTCAGGCTTGTTAACCTTGTTAGCGTAGTCCAAACCACGATCGATCGATACAATGTGCTCGACCAGTACGTTGATCGCCATGGCATGTTGGTCGTACTTCTTATATATCGTCAACGCCTCCTCGTAGAGGCCATGATCGGTCGCAATCTTGGCAATCTCGGCAACGTCGTAGTTCTGGAGCTTGTTGATGTAACCCACAACCTTGCCCTTATCCGCACGAATCGCCGTCAAGAGCAAGAGGTTCTGGAGGTTGCGGTTGTCGCTAAACGGAGAGGGCTCAATGATGATCTTCTCCAAGAGCTCGATCAATTCAATGGGGAGATCGGCCGAAAGGAAGGCTTTGACAGTCACTGAGACATCGTCAGGGTCAGTGCACTCGGGTAGAGCAGTTGCGACAATCTGCAAACCACAAAGTTCAAACGTACGTAGACCATAAGATGCCCGGACTGACCTGATCGATAAGTGCTCTGCGATGCACGTTGTCATGGACAAGGACTTGTGCCCAGAGCTCTGGCTGACGACGCTTCACAAGATAACGAGCTTGTTGTTTAAACATCGAGTTCTCATTCGTAATGGCGATAAGCTCGTCATCACAGAAGCCCTTTGCATAGGCGATGTAGGCCAAATAGGGATCTCGGGCCTCACAGAATTTACCAACGACAAGAGGCTCATACAGCTGCATCAATCATCAGGGGGGATGATTGATTGATATGGCAATGGTAAGGAACGTACGTTATTTTCCTTCAAGAATGTCTCGGGGTTGTTATTACTGTCGATCAGAATCTTGGCCATTGCATTGAACACAGCGGGATCCTGCGAACCAGACTGTACACGGGCGTCGAGCCAGGGGAGAATCAACTTTAGTCTATTCCGTTGCTCAACCTCATGAACGAGTTCGTCAATGGGGAAATTGCCTGTTACGGAAGCTAAGAGCCCTTTGATGGTTGTTTCGTCGCAATCGACATCGAGTAGTCCACCGATAACCTGGGGGGTCCTGACAGAGTTGACACGCTGCACATAGACTTCGATGAACTTTGTGAGACCGTTCTGATAGAGATAAAGAACGAGGTCGTGAACAAAGTCGAAACGATCGCAAACAATGATAAGGGGAAGTTGATCTTGAAGCTTTGCCTCCTTCAAGAAATTCTTGACCTTCTCCGGATTGTAGTGGTTGCTCTCTCGACAGATACGCTCAACTTCACGAAGCTGGCCGGTCCGAGTGGCAGCCTGGATGTACTTGAAGTGGACTTCGGGATCTTCACTGAGGTTCACAATGGACCCGAGGTAGTAGTAGAGACCTTGGACGAATGTCAACCCCACGACAGAACATTTATAGCAGAGATATTCACCTTCAAATGTTTTGAAGGATTCAAACATCTCGATCAACTTCACCGGCCCAAGGATATCGGAGTACTTGGTAGCAATCTGGATGACGACCTGGAGGTTCTGTCGGATATTTACCCGAAGCATCTCCTGCATGCATGCCACCGACTGCTCAGTGGTAAGACGACTGAAGTAGTTAACTAGCCATTCGGGTTGGAGACCGCCAGTATGCACAATTGCGCGCTTGATGTCCGCCAAGTCCTCATAGTGTTCGAGAGCCTTATTGACATCAGCACCAAGTGAATCTTATATGGAATGATGCACTTACTCTTTGCAAGAGACCGGCCTTCTCGCAAAGGTTGGCAATCCTAGGACGGTCATAATGCGAAAACATTTCATTACCGAGGATGGCGTCTGCGACCTGCGGCGCATGGACGAGATTCATCTCGAGGAGACGAGTCTGTAGATGACTCTGTTCGGGTCGATTCTCCTTCAAAGCATCTAGCAAGAAGGACGTTGCCGGCTGGATCATATTTTGCGACATGAAAATGTCCACGACCTATAATATATGCGTCACGTATTGCTCAATGATCGGTCAGTTTCCTACTCACGCGCTCGATATCAACCAACGAGCCAGTCTCATCATTGACAAGTTGGGTGGCAAATTCGGCACCCTTGTCGGGGTTCGTCCTCATGACATGCTGCAAAAGGGCAACATAGTCTGGACTATATCCAACCTTCTTCGAGTATAGAACAATCTTGTCTGTCTGACCAGTCTCTGCAAAGCAGGCGATGACCTTGTTTGGGACATTCGCTCTGAGATACACGCTCAAAGCCAAGGTCATGTCATGCAACCGAACGATATCCCCAAGTTCTTCACTGCAGGTGAGCTGATACCCTAATGTTAGGAACTACCTGCCACATCTCAAGAGGTAAGACTTGCCTTGTTTTCTTTTAGCCACTTCTCGAGAAGCTGCTTGCGACCCTGCTGCAATACCGGACGAGCTAGCTCAAGTGACTCGAAATGATTGAGTTCACCCTTCTCCAACAAGATGCCGAAGTATTGGAGAATAGGAGACAAGCCTCCCGCGGGGGCAGGTGCTTGCTTGAACGACTCAATCACCTGCACTGTACGAAGAATACCCTAGAGTCCAAAAGTCAGTCTAACGGCCATCGTTGGCAATCAGGCATATACGTACGCGAGGCGAGTTGGCAGCTACCTTCGCTGCTTCGCTGTATTGACCGGAGGAGAACAGTTGCTGATACTGCTTGACGTAAAGATCATCCGCACCGGGTAAATTGGCACGACTGGCAAGTTTGAAGGCAAGTTCGGTATTGTTGAGCGTAGTGAGAATGTAAGGAACGATCGTCTGCTCGTCGACGTTGACTGATAAGACTTGACCTTTCTTGTTTACGCCGATGATCCCGTGCGTAGCCTCATGCTCCGCAGTGACAAAGATCGTCTCCCCGGATATGCGATTCATATAAACACATGCACCAGACTCCAGATCGTACAGGTGAATGAAACCATATTTGGTGACCAGAAAGATGATGCCGTGCTTTCTGGATACCTGCATGGCTACGGGGAAGTCATTGGTAGCTTCGGGAGGGAAATAGACATCAACTGCCTTCTTTGCAAATGGTGGATCCGGTGCGGTGTGGTCAATCTCCACTACATGAAGCTACACGACAGGTCTTCAGCGAGCATCAAAGTCGTTTAATGCGCGTCGCGTACCTTCGCACCAGTGGCGGTTCGAACTGCAAATGCGAATAGCTTTGTCACGGACTGGTGACCATCGAGCTTTAGCTCCGCAAATGAAGCAGCATGTCCTTCAATTGGTTGGCTGACTCCGCGCTCTCGGCTATACAGCTGCATCGCGCCTTTAACCTTGAATGCAGAAGGGTTCGTTGCATTGCTCGAGATACCGATTAATACCAGCCACTTCTCATCGGGAGTTACTCGGTAGTTGATGATCTGCGCTCCTGCAAGTGTTGGATGCCGGTCGAAAACCTTTTGCGGGGGTGATGCCTGGTCTCCAATTGACCAATGATATACTGAAGTCTCAGTGACCATTCCTATGGTCGTCTCAGATACCCACTTCCAGAACACGACGTCCTCATTGTTGGCATGCGACTTGACCTTCTGCTTGGTCTCGATATTGAATATTTGCAATGTCCGGCCAGCTAGGAAGGAAGCTGTCAATGTCACCGCCCCAGACAAGAGGTTAGCACGCACCCTTTAAGGCGAGAATTTTCTTGGAAGGATGCATGATTGCGGAATCAGCACTGATTGGCCTCCGGAGGACATTATTTGCATCGGCGAGGTCAATTATAACGACTTGATTCTGTTCGTTGACCTTGTCCCGTACGCAAATGAAGTGGTCGGATTCTAGGGTCAAGGTCTGTGGAGTATTCGGTCGAGGTTCGTGAGTACACCATAATCAGCCACAACCCACCTGAGAAGCAGGGTAAGAAAACAAGTAGATTGAGCATGTCACTGTGGACTGAACTCGGCTACGCGTACCTGGAATGATATGGAAGCTGGCTGAACGCCCAAACTGGAGAGCTGGAGATGCTCGCAAAATGCGATGGGTTTCGAGATGTCCGTCATGGTCAAAGTGTCGCTAACGGCCGTGCGCAGCAGGGAAAGAGAAAGATGGTCAACGTGGAATGTTGAGACGCGCAACTCAGCCCAGCTACAACGGTAAGGGTACCAAGGAATTTGCTGTTGTTTGTCTCACGCTGCATTGCATTTTCTGATGGAACAAGTATAGAAAACGCAAAGACTAGGGTATTTCTACGCCTCCGAAAGGACAAGCACTTCCTCCAGTGCCTCCCCTTCTAATACTGGGGCAGGCGGTGGTGAATTTCCATAATATAGACGCTGCGCCACGATCGCTGTTTATTTCGTAAAGTGACACGTAGTGGATGCATGTCGACATGGTGACTCACCTGTGTCTACGGACAGCTGAAATATCGCACAGGCTTTGAACTGCAAAGGGGACCCCTGCAGGAAGAAGTACGCTGTCCTGGATTGGTGATGTCAGCGGCTACCAGTCGTAGATCCAATGGATGATCTTACTTGAAAGCATCTCCACCCACCCAACCGATCATTGTGGAAGCACGGAATCCATAAAGTGACTTGTGTTTGTAGTTACTGCTCAAAGAATGGACATGAGGCTGACTTTGATCCACGATTGAACACAAACCTTATGAGCTGAGGGAGAGGTAAAGTACTCTCTAATCCCAGGGCAAAGAATCCCGATAGAGAGACATAGAATTCATAACGCCCGAATATTAAGAATGTAATCGCCGAGCAGAGTCTGAACAAGGTTTTAAGTTAGAGAAAACACGAAGCATGCAGCAGCTTCTTACATGATACTCGCAAGACATTCGATGTATTGCGTGTATGACGACCACTGCCAAAAAGAAAATGGTCGTGGGGAAGGTGTGTAGCTTCCCGGAGTCACTCTTGGACGATAATGGAGGCAAACAAACAATAATGCAAGCTGTCGATTGATGCCATCATGGTCACACGACCTCATTGTGTGCATGCTCGGTGGGGCGTACCTGCGCGACGATCATAAAAATAGACTGGAGCAGCAAGGCAAACTCGAAGCCTGCACCTAGCCAAAAAAAACACCGAGTGATATTGGCAATCAACCTGACCATATGTGCCGTGTCAGCGTGTTGTGCAAACGATTGTCGTAAGGCGCCCACAGAATTGCACAAATGTCTCGAGAAAACCCTGTCGAGTCCCTGATAGGTAGGTATGATTAACTACAAAACGCGCGAAGCATGTGAGATGGCTTACTTTTTCCTGACGATGGAAACTCCTTGGTCTGCGTAAACTAGTGGAGGGCCAATAGCCATCGCGACGGACCCAATTGCGGTAATCCACGAAGGTATCATTGGCATCACCGGGATCAAACGTCTGGTGGCCAACTGAGATGCGCTCAGGTGCTGCGGAGCGCCTCCCGAATCCTCAAGCTTGCAAATTGGAAGACTCCTAAGGCGGCGGAGGTAACCTTGGCATCATGACTAAAACCAGCGTGAGTAGCCGAATAGCACAAGCTGCACGTGCTCCGAGTCAAACTTGGACTTGACTGACCACTTTATGTAGATGTACCCACCACCTCAGTCTCATCTCATCGACGATGTCTGGGACTCGTTGGGCTTTGAGCGCTGAGCGATGCGCCGAGGAGCATGGCACGGTCTAGTGAAATCTCCTGAGCTGGGCCGCAGGTATTAATGAGTCTCGATCGCAAGCCCACAGATGCATGCATCTAGAATTGTTTTGTCCAAATTCATACGTACGTCCCACATCAAGTGGTCAGCGTTCAACGTCGAACTTTGGCCCTCATCTCGGCGTCAGAGCGAAGCAGGTTTAATCAAACATCACGTCCACATCTGGCTATTCTGGCTAGTAATAAAGTTTCATATTATCATAAATGCCTTAGAACGCCTCGTTTCTCCGCTCCTCATCACCCCCGCAATGACGATTGGTAGAAGATTTTGGATTCCCGTTTCGCTGGTGGCGATTCAATCCAGGTATCGTACCATTCATATCGAGTCTTCTCTGATTGAAACATAATTGTCACGGTAGCAAGTGCGTGACGGTTCATGCACTCGGATGCCACGGGCCAAAACCGCTCTCTTATTCCTGGCAGCTCCACTGGCGGTTCGCGGGCTTCACCACAGGGCCTGTGCATGAACCTTGAAAGCCACATCTTGACACTGGACATCATTGCGCTGTATAACCAACTTTTTCTTTTTCCCATTGCAGTTGGAAAGACCCCTCCTGAAGCATGGATTCCAACATACCCACAACCTCGCTTAGGTTTCTGCGGCTATCTTCCTCCCCTTTGCCTGCAAGGTGGCATGAGGGCCATTTTCTGATTCCACCTTGCTTTCGCAGTCATCCATGACCGCACTACTTCCTGCGTGTTGCAATACAACGAGGAGCAGAAGCGACGACATGAACGTGATGCTACGCCTGTAGAAATAATGAGGAGACACGGGTAAGCAGCACCTCCGCCTGGATGCCCTGCTGTCATTCCGTTGTCGAGCTTCTTCCCGTCTCGCATAAAGTATTGGGATTTCGAACATGTACGCACGTTGGCTCTCCTATGACTTGGTGGAGCCTCATTCTTACAGAGTTTTCTGCTCACCAGGGCCCGTTTCCGTCATGCTCTGCGGTGCAGCGGACCTCGAGAATGAGATTCGAGGCCTACATAGGAATTACAGGTGGGTGGTGCATGTCTACTTTGCTGAAATCGTATCACGGAATAGGTCCGGTGTCTTGATCGGGTGACACGTTGCGCATTTTCTGGAATGTGTCCAGTCACCCCTCTTCAATCATTTTAACGACGAGTATATCGTAAACCACCGTTGCGCTCGGTGCATAGGCGTACGAATCGGGCTTCGCAGGTGCCAAGACATGCTCCCCCAATGGCTGTGGACGACAAGAAGCCCAGCCCTTGACCCATGCAACTTCGGTACACCAGCACTCGTTGTCGAGTATGTCGACGTATTGTGCCGCGCAGTATGGAACACTCCTTTGTTGAATGAATTCGACGCCACTAGATAACGGCAATACTATTTTGGCATTTGCATGATGCAGAGGTTGCTCTTCATACGTGCAGCTTGCAGCTGCAATGAAGGATTCGCGATTGCGGCCATGACGACAATTCACAGAACTTGTCTGAGAAAGATGAGCCTGGATATCAGCAAGATCAGTGACGCACAGGGAGTTCATGTTCCAGGAAGGCTTTGGAAGATGCGTGAGATGTAATTCTAGCTGAGAGCTATTTTTGGGGTCGACGCACCTCGTTGTCTTCTCGAGCAGCACCTTTTTAAACCTTTGCGTCGGACACTCCAAGTAGACTACGTAGGACACCGTGCCCGACCTTGTCCAACTCCCTCCAGTCCTAAAACGACATCCGTTTCATATCGTTGACAGTTACTTCCGCTCACTGCCATCGTCATGTCGCCGTCTCTTAGCGAACTCCATCCTGACCACCGCTACTCAACACCACCCGCGACGGAGAGTTTTGAGCAGTACTATGACACATATCCGACCCTCGTCGTCCCCACCGCATCCGTCTCCGATTTCTATACCTCTGAAAATCTCTACTTGTGGCAGGACATAGACGGCATTTATCACTGGGCGGACGCCTCCGCCGCGAGGTCCGATAGCTCCCTGGGGTATCCATCCCCGTCATATTACGCCTCCGCATTTACATCTGGGGTGATCCAGCCGGTGCGTTCCCATTCCCGGATTCTGCCATTCATCACTCACACTGCTTGAGTAGTCCGACTACTGTGGTTACCGACACGGTGATCTCGAGGAACCTTTACAACCCGCGACCATCCAGGATAATTCGTACATCTTTCACTTGGCCCAGCAATTCAGGAATGGTTCAGGCCGTCCACAGGCTCAGGACCATCGGTCGAGCATTGCACGCGCGAGTGACAACTTCCTCGCACAAGGGTCTTCTATTTTTAGTGACGGGCACTCGTCCCCGAGACGTAGAAGCACTTTGGATTACCAGTTGTCCATCCCACTCCAGTCCAACCATCAGCGTGACACTCGTCCGCCGTCGAGAAAACGTCGCAGGGACGCATTAGACGACGCGAGTTACCATGTTAAGGTTAGTTCGCCGGCGCCAATCTTAAATTACAAGCTTTTGACATCCGATGCCTCAATCTTAGGAAGAAGAAGATAATACCCACCCATCTTCTTTGCCCACGACCAACACCTGTCGTCTACCCAAACCACGTATAACAGTGCCATCGCAAGCTCTGTCTTCGTCGTCTATCCGAATTCCCGCCTCGCTGAATGCTGATTCCCACGCCTGCGAACATGAATCACGCTTGCGTCCAGATGAGCGTTGTATGCCAAAACACATAAGCAATAAAAGGGTTCATCGTTCAAGCGAAGACCTTGTTCGGCAAGAAAGTGCCATCCTGTCAATGCCCACAACGTGGTCTATCCCTGACGATCAGGCGATAAAAGGGACCAAGAAGCCTGGCGAGCAGAAGAAGCAGGCATTAGCATGTCTATTCTGCCGAGAGCGGAAGATCGCGTGTGGCAGACCCCCTGCCCACAGCCCTGACCAGACCTGCAAGTAAGAACTTAAAACATATTTCCTTTCCACCTGGGAATCCGAATGCTAACGTTATCTTTAGTCAATGCGCACGCCGTCGGATGAAGTGTGAGTATCCAACTGAGTCGCGCCGTGGTCAACACAAGCGCCGCCGTAAGCAAGTGGAAGGCGAATCTGCCGGCCAATCCACCGCCCGTACGAACTCGATGTCGGTCGTAGCATCAACGACAACCACGTCTTCGTCTACGACATTAACGACCTCCACGCCATCCGCATGAACACAGAGTTGAGAAAGACATCCTCATCCACCACATCCATACGCAATCCTTGTCGCGCACGTTCAGAAATGTAATCCCCCACATCACACCACCCTTGTTCGCACGGCATCCACTTGCTCAAAAACACACCGGAAAGACTCGTCTATATATTCCTATAGATTCGACGATTAAGCTATTTAATATCCAGCCTTTTCTGGCTCACGCCCTTCTTTGACGCTAGGTTCTATGTGAATAGGTGGTTTTCTTATGGCATGCAGGTATATTTTTATCAAGTCATCCCCGCGGTTTCATGCCATTGGTCGTTGCATTGTCAGGGTGGTTACTTTTGTTATAGTTCACTTTATATGTTGGACTCGAGTAGGCAGTGCTACTTTTCGATACTTTGCCCTTGCATTGAGCTGTTCTCGGCCCTCGGGGCAATACTCAGCTCGATGCTTGGAAAATATCTGTCATATCGCTTACACCAATAGATAACGGCGTGATAATATGGCATGAATTAGCAGAGTCTATCCCAGGTATGGACTAGGCGAGCCAGGATCAAGGACCATCGCCATATCACGGTTATCGCACAGGATCGTCCGCGGTCCAGGGTGAACCCACCCGGCTCCTTACCCCATTGCCATATATTCCAGGCCCTTGCCACCAACAAACAAGCTTAGATTCGAATCACGCCCGCTAAAAAACCCTTGCATGGTACCGGCTGATTCCCCCTCTCGATCGATCGCCAACTCGAAGGGGGAAGTCCTGGCATGCGGTGTAGAGTTTTGGACGTATCCACTGGTACCGGAACGACTTTGCCTCGAACTCGGCTCCACTTGGTAGGTGGCATGTTGCCCACGAGGCATATCGTCAAATCGTGATGGCTCGGAGTTGGTACGGCTTTCCGGTCTTATCTTGAGGGTAGTAGTACTACATTTGACAGTGCGAGCCTTCAGATCTTGGTCGAGGGTCACCGCGATAAGATCGGCGACCTCGACATGTCAATGTATTACAGATTTGCAAGTCGGGTGTGCCAGATGAAATGACTCGGAGGCAGTATTCGGCTTGTGTTCATGGTGCTGGGTATGTATGTACTGTACCATACATGCCAGGCCGCAAAGAAACGGTTCAAGTCGTACGGCATGCTATTATCACGAACGTCCACGACAGAGTTTAGCAGAAGCTGATTGCGTTCAGGGGCTAATGCAGCATCTCCCCAATGTGGTTGGAGGTAAAGCGCCACCACCTCATAATACTGGGCCCCCTGACCATCACACAGAAGCCTCGTGCCATTTCCTCGTAGAGCTTTTGGTCAGAAAGATATTGTGGAACGCGATCGAGCCGCGGTATATCCAGCAATAGATTGAGGCATCATATGCTAATTGACACAAGTAGGACGCAAAGAAAAAGGTAACCACGAGTCCGCTTGCGATTCATCCAAAGCGCTCGTCACCACGTCTTTACCGGCCGTTGATGGTGGCGGTGGAATCTCTCCGAAGGTTTGAAGGACTTGCAGCTTGTGCATGTTGCGTTGAAGGCGTGGAATTGGGATGTTCAGAAATCTTCTCGATTTCTTTCTTCGCAGCCTGCCACGCCTCAAGGTTCTGGGGCAATATGACTGAGATTGCGCCAGCATATCTCAAGGCTATAGATTCCTACCTTCTTGCACCAATCCCTGTGGCTTCTAGCCATATTGATCGCCATCTCTCGAAGGTCCGCAACCTTCTGGCGCTGGAATCGATCGAGATCCGCTTGGATTGTCGAACTAGAATATTTCAAGTCTTGCGCCGTCAAATGAAGGGCATCCTCAAGCTTCTCGTCATCAGAAATTGTCCGTCAAGCAATCGGATATCCTTACTTGCGAGATGGTTTCGCGGGTTTTACCAATGCCGTTACGCCTTGCTGTTTCCGGGTCGACGTCCATCATCCCGTGCAACGTATAGCTGAGTGCATTCAAGAAAGCCATTCCAGGAGTACGTTTCTTGTAAGGGCTCGGGCCAGGGTGAGGTGGGAGGTATACCGATGCAGGCTCGTCAGGATTTTCACTCGATTGTTCCTCTGACTGTGAATTTGTCGGGCCATTGACACGGCCGCGTGCAAGTGCCTCCTCGAGCCTGTTTGCCTCCCTCTCACTCTTCTCGTACTCTTCCAGCATTTCACGCTTGGCCTCTAGAGCATCTTGCGTCATCTCGTATTGCACGTGTTTCTGATGCCGATATACAAGAAGCTTTTTGATGATAGTGGCGAACTGCGTGTATTCGTGCAGGGGTTCAGAGAAGTTCTGCTCGAGCTCTTGGAGCTGCGATCACGTTAGTAACAATACAAGTGTGAAATGTGAGGTGAGATGAGATGCGCGCACCAATCTTGTTGTGGACATGTATGATGTATCGACGGCTTGTCCCGTTTTCTCCATTGCAGTGGCGAGGGGGCCGCTTTCATTAAGACTAAAGCCGTTCAGGGCTGCACCAAGCTCTGAATAATCTTGCGCAGTCTCTGCGTCATGAATGGGTAGATTGCTGAGTGAACTCGACGGATATAAAAGGACGTCATACCTGACCACCGTTTCAGTGTCCGGCGTGTGACCTTTTCCATCGGACCACCGAGATGGTGTGCAAACTTGTTCGTGAACACTTCTGAATCAATGAAACGTTGGTCCGGGTTCCGTGAAGGATGCGTTGCCGTCGGATTGGGAAGTACTGCGTAAGCGGGGGATGCGTTCGGATCTGTAGGATTGTGCGAAGGGGCCTTTAAGATGTTCTTTGGGAGCATTGACAGTGGTGGTGAATTGAGCACTTCGGTCTGAAACGTGGTTCAATATTGTTTCACACGAAATGAGCGCTTGGCTCACCCATGAAACTTCGCCTTCCAAAAATCGGTGGAATACGTGTTCGTTGGACAGGATAGGGTGACGAGCGATGCGGTTGAGGAATGTTTGCAACATGCGCTTGCGTCGGGCAATCATCGCGGCATCCTCCTTTGCCTTTGCCTGCTTTGTAGCATAGTCTCCGATGGTCTGCTTGGAGGGAATCGGGGGGATGATGAGAGTTGGGTAGAGCTTCACGAGGTTCAGGCGTAGAGACTCGAATTCAGAGTACCGGTGCCTCGCTTCCGCGGTCTGTTAGTTGTGAGTCCGCGTGAGACACTCGATCAGCAGGGCTGCGGCTGGTGCTCACCCCGGCGTGGATCACGTATGTGATATAGGGTGTATTGGAGCTGAAGGTCGTCTTTTGTGCGTCGGTTATCTTATCAGGCGCGCTCGTTAGGGACCTGTTCATGACAGCTACGGTCGGATACCCACCAAAATCTCTGCGTCCTCTCCAGAGTGCAGCCACCTATCTCTATAGCAGCAAAAGTCGCCCTTGTATGTTTGCTGTGTCTGCCGTTGGGTACCAGAGGAGGGGGATGGCTTGCTTGGGGAAAGGAGACGGGGGGAGTTGAGTGGCGGAGAGGAGGGTGCTGATATGTTGACTTTGGAGGTTGATGACGTTTCTGACGAGACACGGTCGATGTCGTTCTCGAAAGGGTTGTCGTCCTCGAAGGTGTCCATTGCTGCTCAATGTCACTGTACCACAGCAGAGACGCAGAAGGGCTTTGCGGTCAGTCCGTTCACTGCAAGCCCGAGACTTGGCCAAGGATGTGTCCGGGACGTCGATACCGTCGAGCGAGTGCGCTGCGTAAGGCGGGACTATGCTTGCCGTATTTGGGCATATATATTTTATTACACTACCCAAACACCCGGAACCCCCCTTGCATTAACGCTGCATTCACCTCCTCTTGCAACGACTCGTCCACGGTCTCCCCTGCCTCCTCCATCGCGCTCTCAAAGCCTTTCCCCAGCAGCGACGCAAACAACTCGTCAACCTGCTCTTCGTGCCAGCTCCCTTGCGTCGATACCGGTACCATGAAATTCTGTATCTTCTCATGTACCTCGTAGCTGAGAATAGAGTGAGGAGAGAGAAGAAAACTGCAACATATGTTACCGACCGAAGCTTTCGTCCCTTGCTAGCCTTTGTATCCACCTTTTTCCTTGCCTTTTTCTCCTTTTGCACTGTCGTCCAATCGTCGTTGCTGCCCGTTCCGCTGCCTCTTGCGTCAATAATGTCACGTAGCAGCTGATGGTAAAAGTCAGTGTCGTCAAACACCTCCGGGTCTTCCTTTCCCCGGGTCCCGTCTTCATCTGTTGGGCTAATTCCTACTCTGCTTCCTTTGCCACGGTAAATTCTCGTTCGAGTAAGCACTTTACTATGGTCCGCAAGTGTCTCGTCGACCAACTGTGGCGCCGGTTTAATGTGCTGAGTCGTTCTCGAAAATGCATTGCGGTTGGGTGGGAGGAGAACCGACGGTGCGACAGCTTGAATTTTGGAAGACCATTTGTTGAGCGTTTGCACAAGGTGGGGGTGGTAACTACTGCGAGTGTGAGACGTTAGTTCCAGTAACAAACACAGCGATACGAACGCGCGTTCGAGTTCTGATGCCACGTGGCTGGCTCCGCGTAGTTCTCCAGCGTAATCAGCCACGGAGTAATCATTTTCGGTGCTCCTCCGACGTTTACGCGGAGGAGGTTGGATAGATTCATTTGCTGAGAGCAAACGCTAAATCCGTGTTGAGCGGGCATTGTCTCTGTGGGGAAGGGTCATACCTCTTGAAAATCAAATATCTCGTCTGAGAGTAATCGCGCTTCCTCTAACATTTTCACAAGAGAAGTATGCAGTTGTTCATTGGCGGTAGTTTGGAACGGCTGGTTCGTCCGTGAGACAATTTCCAGACAAGAATGAATAACTACTTGCATGGGTGAGGCGATTTCCAGCCGCGACGGATCTTTGTAGGCGTATGCGGGCATCAAGAAGCGAGTCCCAAAGTGTCTGGACGCAAGAGATATAGATCAAGACACCACGCCAGAACAAATTGACTTGCAATCTGTCTCGATATGGCTCTACCCTTCTTACGGTCTTCTTCTCGAGTTTTACGGAGAGTTGAGGACACGTCACTATGTTGTTTGGCTGGACTGGGACGCTCCGTTGACGTGTCAGTGGTGGTGTGTGTGTCTACCGTGCAATTTACTCCTGTCTCATGATCAATGGCACGTGTCTCTAGGTGTACCTCCGAAACTTGACCGCCCGACTCTGCATCCTCGCTGGCAGAGTCGCTCTCGCTGTCGTCGGATTCGTCGAGTATCAGCTGTCTCGATGTTTTAGTGCCGTCGTATTTTGGATCTGAGAGACTGTCGTGGAGTTTACGAAGGGAAGAAGGACTGGTTCAATGAGTCTACTTCATGTTCTGTACGCACGTGTCATGTTTGACGTACCCGACATCAAAGTAGTGTGCCCGAGCGGCACTGTTATCTGCTACGGTGGAAAGATCAGGATCAAGATCCTGATCGAGACCCGTGACATGGACGTCCTCGGGGTCACCGTCTGCATGGGTCAGTTTGGAGTAGAAAACATGGAGAGTTGACTTGCCCACTGGAGCGACGTCCTCGAGCTGGGAGATCTGCTGGGCAAGGGACGGACCTGTCAAAGCTTGTGAGGTGCTCGCCGTTGTGTTTGAGGATGAAACTCACGTTGCATTGTTCTGGTGGACGGATGGAGAAGTCACTGAGATTAATGTTCGCACCATGATGTCCCTGTGTCTGTTTACATAATTGTTACTAGATGTGCGAAATTATCCGACAAGATTTCTCTTCCTTGACCATCACCGTCCCCAGCGACACACCACCAAGTGGCCCGTTAAACGTCACTAACAAACTAGACAACTTCAATCTGGATTCGAAACAGTATCCATGTTTTTTATCCCCAAAAAATGCTCAGAAATCGTGTTTCAGGTGAGTGCCATTTTTTTTCTGCCAGCTCATTTTGGAAGTTACGCTCGGTTCTTGTCCCTTCCTCTCCAACGCCATCAGGCTTTTATCTGTCACGCGACAGCTCCCATCGCACGCGCCTTGTGTCACTGATCTTTTTACATGTAATATATGATGATAGCCTGTATCTTGCCTAGACATTCCTCCTTCTTGTGTTTCCCTTCGAGGCCCTCCGTCTTCCCCTGTCCGTCATACGTACGTTTACATACTCACTCTCCACACCTACCCAGGCCGTCCAAAAAATTCCCCCTCAGCAATGCCGCGTTTCCCCAACCGTACCGTCGCCGTCGCCGTAAATCATATCTCGGCAGACGACGACGAAGACAACGACATATGTCCCGTGTGCGATGGCGATTGCACATGCAACAACGGACCTCATCCCCTTCCTCCAAACGTGAGCCATGGAAATGTGCGCTTTGTAGCTACACCGACCGCACCAACGGCTTCCTCCGCGGCTGCTCTCAGAGCACAGCCCCTCAAAATCAAACTCATCGTCCCACCCAGTATCCAGAACAAGGCGCGCGCTCTAGGGTCCGCGCCAAAGAATTCTCGCTGCGAGGATTCTCCCACAGCGTCCAACGGAGTTGCTGGAAGCAGCTCCGTGCCATCTCATCTCGCCAGCGTCATCGCTGGCCATGGTCAGCACAGTTTATCAGACCCCATAGGACCAAAACGCAGGCGTCGTGCTCCCAAGGCCGCCGCAATTGCGATCGTGCGCGACGGTGCGACAAATGCACTTTCAGATCTGAAAATTCGCGGCAACGCGGTCAACACGCTGCCACAGTCACAATCTCATCTATCATCGCATACTTATGCTCAGCGACCTGTCACATCACGGGCTACACGTCCTCAAGTCCAGACTTCCAAATCAAATTTAGCTGCCTCGAGGCAAACCTCAAAATCCCAGGCCAAGGGCACGATCGCAAACAGATTAGATTTCGTAAAAAAGAACCAGGAGTCTTTCGGCGACCTTGCCGACTCTGATCTTCAGCCAAGCGTCGTCGATGACGATGGCGATGATGTGTCTTCGGGCCGCTTCCCTACCTTTGTGTCGGCTGATGGACTGACATCGGAGGCCTCAGATTCCTCTGACTCTGAGTCTGACTCCGACATGTCAGGTTTTGGCTCCGATCTCTCGCTAGCGGCAGAAGAAGAAAACTATATTGTCGCGGAGCGAAGGCGTCACGACAAGGCCCGCGTTCGTCGAGAGCTGCTGGGAGATGACGTTCCGAAGCACAAAGAACTAAATAACAATTGGGTCATCCGTCCTCGGAAGAAAAGTGTTGGTCTCAGTGATGTGGACATGGAGGGCGACACCGACAATATCACGGAGGAAGAGGAGGAGGAGGAGGAGGAGGAGGAGGAAGACGAGGAAGACGACGAGACGGATGGTCAGGCTTCAAGGGCGTACACGGGCCTCGCAACCGGGTGGTCTGATGACGAAGAATCCGGTTTCGACGCCGATCTGTTCTTTGACAATCTCACAGATACGTCGTCTGATGACGGGTCATCTGATAGCGACTGCAATCACCTTCATGATTCTGCTACCGATCCTCTGGCCAACAGTGTCACCAGCCTGCAGAGTGCGGACTTTGAAGTCACAGAGGCGTGGGACGGACAGGTCGTTTTCACAAATGGATCAAATGATGGCCACGGTGTCCTCGATCTCGCATTCGAGGCTAATGCAGCCCAATTACTTGCATCAGACAGCACTTCAATTAGCCACGATAGTGATGTTGAAATGCGCACCAGCGATGGTGCAGAGGGTGACTTCGACGACGGTAATTCCGAGCTCGGAGCAAGCGACGGGGACACTACGGAGGAGGAACTTGTCGATGAGCAGGGACTTCCCACTTCTCATGCAATGAGGCTTTTCCGGTGGCCGACCGGCGTCTCATCCATCAACCCCATGTCAACGGTCAGCCCTAATGTGTCACCTGCTCCGTTTTCTAGGCGCCACCCCCCGTCCAGTATCTTAGAATCGCCCCGCCCTGCTGACATTCTCGCCGGCAAAGTTTTCTGGAAAGAGGCAGACCGGTCGCAACAAGACAGTGCGGAAGGTAGTGCCGGGGAAAGTCCCCGTCCCGTTGTCAATGCTGGGATGCCAATCATGGGCCAGTTTAGCCTAGAAGACGCACCGCAGAAGACCGCCATCCTTACCGGTGCAAACAAGGACGAGCCGTCTCCGTACCCACGCTTCGGCCGCAGGCGAAGAGGGTTCTCCAGCAGCGCCGGAAGCTTCAGCAGTGTATGTATCTTACGTTGGGTCGTGTTTCCCAGTCTCACCTGTAACTGCTCAGATGGATCTTCGCGGACGGACGGCAAGGTTATCCATCTATCCTTCGTTGCCTCCGCCTTCCGATGAACTGCCATCCGAAACTCCACCGGACATTGGTCTCGGCGAGCCGATCAAACTCGATGACGTCCTTGACTCTACGTTCCTTGACTATGAACTGGAGATGCCAGCTATCCTTGATAGTGAAGGCGAGCAGAAACTCACTCAGAGCTTAAGCCGCTGGGACCGTGTGCCTGTTGATACCTTCCGCCTTACCAGAGAACCTGAGGTTCCTACTTCGCCAGGTTGGACCTCTGAACCCTGCAAGTCCTCTGTTCCCGAAGTGCGTTCGTACGGGAACGCACTGAAAAGTAGTCCGCTCCATACCATGCTGTGGAATGACAAGAGCGGCGTCAAGGAGAAGTCGCGCAAATCAAAGGGACTCGTTATTTCACCTGTGTTGCTTCCTGTCCGCGATGGTGACCGTACACCCACCCACGTTCCGTATCACCATGATCTCCATACCAACCATCGCGAACAACAACACACGCCCTTCAAAAACCAAAAAGAGTCTCGCAGGGAAATGAAGATGATGAAGCGCAAGACTCATCCACCTAGTCACCAGTACTACGATCATCAAAAGCGACACCACCGTCGAAATCACCACCCAAACACGAAGTCTCGGAGCAATGCATCAGTGCAGCGCACGTTTTTTAGTTCACCTACAACCGCTCCGGCGTTGAACATTTGAAGTTCACTCTCAAGCTGTATTTTTTGTCGTCACCCATTCTATCCTCATGATCGATCCCACACCATATCCATCCATTAACAGCATTCCACGGTCTGTGCGTTTTTCTTTTTCTTTTTGTATCTCTGGGCAATTGCGCATATATCCGTGCATGATTCGACGTCCACCCTCTGGGATCCTCTTGCAAATGTGCACTGCCTTTGTACTGATTTCTCAAAGTACATATGGCCTAGTAGTTATATAAATAATGTTGTATTGGAAGGTGTATGTTGACCGAGTTCAAACATGCAATCGAGCGCGTCGCGGACACGTGACACGTGATCCGTCGCGACCTCACCTTACATCTGACATCCATGTCTGAAAGCCCTGATGTCGTCGACACGTCTGATGTTGAGGAACGCGAAGTTCTCGCTGTATCCGAAGATGCTGGTCACTGGGACGACCCAGTTTCGACACCAATCAACAGTCTTCGTGCAGATGTTCTCGCGTCACCTCAAAGTTCGACCACAGATAAAATACATCAGCGACGTCCAGACTCCCCCTTAACACTGACAACACGCCATCACCGGTTCAGTGATCAGGAAGTAGAGAATCCATCACCTCGAAAACGAATCAAGGTATGATACGTTCCACAGTGTCCATCCCACATTGATGACCTCTCCAAGATAGCTCACAATGTGGGCTCGGTCTCACCTGGTTACTCTATTACCGTTGAAGCCTCTTTTCTGAGCAACGGATCCGCGAAGACGCCAGTTGTCACGCAAGAAATCCTGAGCTCACCTTCGCAATACTTCTCAGAAAGCATGCTCATAGGTGATTACGATGCACAGTCAGTGTCGTTTCCCCCTCGCGACGTTTCGCCGCAGTCCGATTGGCACTCTCTGTTCTCTTCCCCAAGTCGTCCATCAGCGGGACATGATTCTCCTGACGCCACCAGCCAGGTTGGACCGCAGAGCGCGGAGTCGCCTTCGACGTCCCACCCGCCCCCACATTCACTCTCGCGTTCGATTTCGATTTCTAACGAACATTACTCCCTATTATCTTCCCCTTGCCACCGTCCCACGACTCCTCCTCAGACCTCCTCACAGCGTTCACGTGATCAATCTAGCTCTGGAACACGGAAGCTGCACTTGGTATCCTCATCACCCCTGACACCCGCATCGTCACCAGCTCCTCCTGCGCAGACATCTTCACAGTCGCCAGATCCACTCCAGCTTCTCCCCACTCCTCCCCTCCAGCCCCCACACCCCCATCCGTCCTGGTCCAATCTTCCAGCCGTCCCTCCCAATGTCCTTTCACCCCCTATGGAGATTCCAGACGATCCACAGCCACTTGGTCGTTATTCGTTCCGTCGTCGGGAAGCACGGCAGTTGAATCCATATGCGCATGACAAGTTGTTGTACAAACAACAACTGAAGTCCCACCCTGATGCTATTGTCAAATTCTACGGTCCTCGCCGTCGCTCTGGTTCCGGTGGAGCAGGTGAAGATGGGACACAGGATGAATTCATATTTCCCCTTGATAATCCGGATCAAGATGGTGACTATGTGGATATAGAAAGTGAGGGTGGTAGGAAAAGGAGGAGGGCGCACGGTTTTGACCGACAAAATGCGTTAGAGGAAGATTGCCAAGGGCTGGAGACAGGTCATGTGGATGAAGGTTGGTTGCCCGAAGCCTTGAAAGGGTTGTCAAGCAGTGATGAAGATGACGACGAGATCCGCAAATTAGCACGGAGAGTTCGAAGGGAACGGGAAAGGGCCGAGGCACTAGCCAGAGCCGAAGCCAGGAGAGCTATCGCAGAGGCTCGCCAGGCGAAAATAGAAACCAAGCAAGCAACGAAGCGGAGACCAAAACCTTTTCCAGTTCATGATCATGCTGAGCAGGTATCCACACGTTCTCTTAAACGGGTACCCTCGGTATGTCTTATTATACAACAATTCATCATATCCCTAATGTCAGGCTGTCACACAGGAACCGTCCCCATCACCATCCCTACTCCCCAGAGCTAACTCTGAGCCTGCGATGGCTGCACTCTCTCCGTCTCCCTCAAGATCACTTCTCAGATACCCCGGGGCATCTCGAGCGTCTTCCCATTCTTCGATTCCTAATTCGAATCCTCTCCAATCACCTGATTTCAGCGTCTACATGCAACAAGAAGATTCGTACCGATTTGATGATGATGACCCTCTGTTCCCGCGGAATCTCTCACCGGTTGGTCGCACTGCTACTTACTCTGCCCCGCCAAGTCCCTCTGGACCGTCAACCACATCTGGTACCAGTGCTCTATCGAATACCTCGGGAATAGACTCGGAATCGGACCAGTCGTCGACCTTCGAGATGACTTCCAAAGACAGGAGACGTCTTCGCTTCCTGAAGCGTATGATGCCAGCTGCAATGATCGCGCGACATCTTGGGATTGCCAAGACTACGCACCCCCCGGCTCCGCGTGCTCGGGTTGCAGTAGAATCATCAGGAAGCGAGGCAGAGGAAGTTAGAGTGATACCTGGGCTTGCGAGGGTTCGAAAGGGAATGTATAGGGACGTGGAAGTCAGAGGAGATCCAGAAAGTTCGGACGCGGAACGCCCCGCAGAGGTGTACGATGATGATGGGAAGGAGGATGCCGGCCTCGGTGTGATGGATCTGTTTTCTGACGGGCACTCAGACGTCAAGGTTAGGCGGACACGACACGCTTCGCCAAGGCTCAAACGCGAGGACGATGTGATTTCCCTGAGTGACAGTTCTATGCTGGGATCTTCGGAGGAGGGCTCGGGAAGTGGGAGCAGTGACGATGAGAAAACTAACCAATTGTTCTTCGACCGTCCTGCAAGAGGGCCAGCACGCGAAAGAAGCTTGATCGACTGGATGTTGAGCCGGACGAGAGGGCCTAGCCGGCCGAAGTCCAAGCCCAAACAATCAAGGGGATCTCGGAAGTCTCATGGATCCGGCGTACCAAGGTTGAATATTGTTACAAGCGGCGCGAGACGTTATGGAGATCACCACCAGACTCTCTTGCCATTTGTTAGGGCTAATGCGCGTTCGAATACAACATCGTCGACAAAGCATAGCTCAGAGCATCAAGATCGAATTGTAAATCTTGACCAGGACACAGTTGAGGAAGGCAAGAAACGGAAAAAGAAATGGAAACGGCAATCCAAAACCAACCAGGGGCCAATTTACAACATCCATTATGATGCAACACATATCACATCGAAACACCGGGAAGGCAAGTCAAGCCGAGGCAGGACTGGGTTGGTAATTGAGAACGACGATAACGAAATCAGGCAGGCCCTGGATCCGGGATGGAGAGCTGAAGTAGAGAGGTGGAATAAACCTGTCTCTCCAGCTCGCCAGCCCGTTGCAAATCGGACAACTGTTCCGGCCGCTCCCCGATCTCGCCTTTACCGTCGAACATCTCCTCGACTACAGCATAAACTCCCGCTTCCGCTTGACTTCCAACCTCAAAAAGAGGATTTTGCACCACTTCACCGTCATATCTTCATCGATATGAACATCACTCTCCTTCCTTCCGGAGTCAAGTTCGGGGCTTCGTCGTACATTGGAAAAGGTTTCCTTCATCAGCTCATTTCAGTCCTTTCAGGGAATTCCGAAATTGCACCCCCGATGTCCTGCAATCTGCAAGGGCTCGAAATTGGGCCCACT
Organism: Boletus subcaerulescens; assembly: GCA_038090555.1. Taxonomy (NCBI): domain Eukaryota; kingdom Fungi; phylum Basidiomycota; class Agaricomycetes; order Boletales; family Boletaceae; genus Boletus; species Boletus subcaerulescens. Next base: position 117,879 of record JBBPNA010000033.1, read on the forward strand.
ACATCCGCTGCCGTCTTCAGTGCACTACTTGGTCCACTGTGCGATCGCCTCGCTGATGCATTGCGCAACTCCGGGACAAATGAAGAGGAGACGATGAAGGAGTGGGAGCCCGTGACACGCGCTTCGTCTCAGCTTCTTTCGTGGCTCGTGGTCCATGCAGAAGACCAGGAATTTGTTGCTCTGGAACTGGCATTACGAGAATACTCGGATGGGTTACTACTTGTCCTGGAATCGCTCGAGACAACTTTGTTTTCACTGACTGCCCATTGGTTCATTGTGGAACTTTCCGCCCGCCTTGCAGCCGGCGTCAAGTACAGGCTCGGATCAGCGGAGACCGGACACCTCATTCAGTCAGCCAAACAACTTATACGACGTTTGCTGGGTGTCGACTTGCAGCCGGCTTTCGCCACTTTTCATGCAGCAGAAGGCGATGTAGATGTTACTTCGTTATCCCATCGAGCCGCTGAGTTGTGGGTATGCCTTATCCACCTCCTTCCAAGCTTCGAAATCTCCGCCGGGGCAGCATCTGGCCACCCGTTCTGGCGCTTGCTCGTGGACCTGCACCCCGAATCTTCCCCCACTGGGGCAGAAGCAAGCGAAGATGTATGGCACACGATTTTTAGCCTCTGCGCTATCTCGCAATTCTCCGTTCACGGTCTCTCGACCTCCGTTTTCCGGCTTCCAGCAGCTTGGGAGCTCGTGGCCGCTGCACTCAAGAAGATTGTATTAACTTCCAACCCAGAGCAGGTGCATCAACTCCCACAACGCGCCCTAAAGAAGCGAGATGATTACATATCGTGTGTTGTCTGTAGGTGTTTTCTTCTGTGGAGCCAATGGGGATGGCATCTCGACGATGGGATCGTCATGTTCAAATCTCTTCAAGAAATCTTCCGATCCCGCAATTTTGCCAATCTCCTCAGTGAACGGTCAGCTCCGATGGGCTTTCTCGAGAATGGTGATCTGGAACTGCTATCCAAGCGAGACTCGCACGACTCCGTTTTTGAGATTTTCCTGAAGATGGTGGTACAGGCTGTTTACCTACTGAATGCGAATGTCGAGCTGGACGCAAAGCAACGCTCAGCGCATGTCAAGAAACTCCTCCAAATGGCCGTTCCCGTCAGCCCTGTTCCCTTTTCCCGCTCCTCGCCTCCCTCTGCACACTCCCTGTCCATGCTTGTGAACCGTTTTAGTGCAATGGTAATTGCTGTACATCTCGATCCTACGCTTCCAAATGTCAAGTTCCGTATCGGCCAGGCCAGGCGCTGTGTGAACTTCAAGGACGCGGATGATCACTCAAGAGTAGCGTGTGTATATGGGATGATGAACTTTGCCATGATCGTCAGACATCACAGAATTGCTGGTGGGTTAGAAGAAGTGCTGGGATGGTTGGGAGAGATGGCAGATGCACTCATGGACGAGTACAAGGAGGGTGTCGCCGGGAAGAAGCCTACTACAACCTTGATCCAGTTGCTGATTGGATCGGTAAGGCGTGTGACTGAGACGCAATCATTGGACAAAGGACAAAGTCGCGCGGAGTACCCGGACCCGGCACTTTTAGACGGACGTGAGTAGGACTTCCGTTCGTTCATTGCGTAGCTGATGTCGCATTAGCTTGGGTCACTAGGGTGTTCAACCCTCGAACCGACCTAATTACAATTCAACAGACAGGGATCGAAATCCGGATGCTTGTGCAGTCCTTTCTTGATGCTCGGCTGAAAGCACTACCGGCAGTTCAACCACCGCCACCCCCTGTTGTCGAGAGCCAAGAGAGCCAGGATGAATATGACAAGTTGTTTTTGGATCTAAACGACGAAGAGCTCCGGGCCGTACTAGGTGAAGAGGCTGAAGTGTCGACTGTCGCTAATCTCAAATCAAAGGAGGATGCTTTGTGCAAGGTTAGCTTCACTACTCTCCAGTACTTGTGACATTATCACACAACATCACATAGGTTCTCGATAAATCCATCACCCCTGCGGTGTATCGCCTCGTCTGTAAACACTTTGGCGAAAGCGAACGTGCGAAGAGTGACGCAACGAGCAATAAGGCTGCTGACGACTGGATCGACTGTTGGGTTGGCTGTGCGAATGTTCTCGTGCAGAACAATTACAAGGTAGGAGACATTGTTACTGATGCTCACAACGCAATTCATTGATATTCGCCAGGACTGGGGATTATATATGAAGCTCGGTCAGCAATCTTGGGAAAAGATCATCGACGATTCGTGGCGCCGTCGAGTTGGGCTGCGTTTCAACCTCACGCTTCTTCGCCTTGACCCGCGGGCGTACAACGTGAGGCACAACGTACATGTCTCTACTCCTGGCTGACAGGGTTCTTACAGAAAATGAAGGATGACTTCATCGCTGTGCTGCTAGTAGCGACTCTGTCATGCAAGACGACGATAGAACACGAATTCGTGAGCGTGGTACTATCTCTGGACGGGTTGCAGCACCCCCTGCTCCGCGGTGCTCCGTTCGATCCTATACCCGGGACGAGGAAATATGAAGTCAACGAAGGCGACTTTGAAGTCGCCCGGGGACGGTTGATCGAAAGTGAGTCGGCTCTCAGTGCTAGTAACTGTTATCATAACCATCGTTCCAGCTGTTTTCGCGAACTGCGCTGCGTGCCTTCGTGCCAGGGTGGATGCTGAGAGCCAGACGTACGCCGAAATGATTGTGATGATGCTGTCGACGATGCGCGACATTTACCAGGTTAGTTATTCATCCGTTTTTTCTGTTTCGAACGCTCTGACATGCACCTGGAGTCCTCTGAAGACCGCGCGGCGTATGGCGGATTTTGTCAGAGGGTATTTCGTATGTTGGTGAGGCATCCCGAGTTGGTCTCACACCCGAGGATGTCAGATGCGGTTGGGTGGGGAAGGGAGATGTGGGGTTAGGGTTTCGCTCTTAAGTAATCCAAGGTGTACGAGTACAGCACACATCTCTCCCTTGTACAGTACCTTCTTGCCGCGTAGCCATGGCGGGGCTCATCTCTCCAAGACCGCTCTCGTATCTTCAACACACCGCCCAGTTCAATCCATACCAGCAACAGCGTCTCGCGGGTTCCGCCCTTTCCGGGTTCTCCGAGACCCCCTCGCTCGGTCTTCAGCCCCATCAGCAACATGTCATCGGCATCCACGAGGAGAACAAAATATATGCCCTGGTCATCGACCTAATGGACCCTAATACAAGGGAGGCCGCCCTCCTCGAGCTCAGTAAGAAGAGGGAGCAGTATGACGATCTCGCCCTCGTCCTCTGGCATTCTTTCGGTATGTGTCATGTCTGCCACTCTGGTACCCCTCGAAGCGTCTCTGACGACACCTAATTCGTACGATGCTAGGCGTTATGCCCGCCCTGCTCCAGGAGATCGTCTCCGTCTACCCCCTCCTGTCCCCGCCCAATCTCACCGCTCATGTTTCCAACCGCGTGTGCAATGCCCTTGCGCTCTTGCAATGCGTCGCCTCTCATTCGGAAACGCGCCAGCTGTTCCTCAACGGTATGTCGCTCCTAGCGTGTTATTCCTGAGTGACGACTTATATGTTTGCTAGCCCACATCCCCCTCTTTCTTTACCCCTTCCTCAATACGACTTCAAAAACGCGCCCTTTCGAGTACCTTCGTCTCACTTCACTCGGTGTCATTGGCGCTCTCGTCAAGGTACTGACGCTGCTAACCTTGTTCCATCGTCACTAATGCCCAAACGCAGCAAAATGACAACAACACCGTCATTCATTTCCTGCTCTCCACTGAAATCATACCCCTTTGCCTGCGAATCATGGAAACCGGTTCGGAGCTCTCAAAGACCGTTGCGATTTTCATTGTGCAAAAGATTCTCTTGGATGAAACCGGCTTGACGTACATATGTCATACGTATGAGCGCTTCTACGCCGTCGGCACCGTCCTCAGCAACATGGTGAATCAGCTCGTGGAAACGCAAGCTGTTAGATTGCTCAAGCATGTCGTGCGCTGTTACCTGAGGTTGAGCGACAATATGAGGTATGTTCACACGCTGCACGGCAGCATGACGTGAACTGATGTGAATTCCAGGGCGAGGGAAGCGCTGCGGGCCTGTCTGCCTGAGCCCCTCCGTGACCAAACCTTTAGCGTTCTTCTCAAGGTTTGCCATCATCATGCGGTGCCGTCGATACACTCACCACTTTTGCAGGGCGACATGGTCACGAAGCGTTGCTTGACTACTCTTCTCAACAACCTCAACGAACAGTAACGCAGACATTTACCAGGAACTGCCTTGGCGTTCTTCACGTCTACTTTTGAGACGACGACCCGCACCAGTGGTGAAATTTGGACAATCTGGATAAATTTGATCAACCTGCACTTATATTTGCACCCGCGACAGACACGTACAATGTACCATTTTGCTAACTAAACGCTCACACTAATGTGAATATCCGGGGTAGAAGATATTGTTGTACTGTAGGATCAGTGAATTTTATTCCGTTCCGCTTAGTTGTGCGTGGGAGCCCGTGAGTAATTAGACTCGTTGAAGGAACCGCCACTCCTTTCCTCACCAACGTAACTTATGTTCGACTCGTTTCACGACTTGTTCGCGGGGGTCAACCCCACAGCCAACTCAACATGCGCTTCCTTTCTGAACGGGGACAACATATGCCTCCCCCCTCTCAAGGTCCCCTTTTACTTTGCCATGCGCCAAAATACCTTTGACGGTGTTCCAGACAACATCCTCGCACTCGCGGCACCCGTCGTGGCATACTGGTCAACGTCTCTTATCTTTTACTGCCTCGACATGTCAGGTTGGACATGGTTGGACAAGTACCGAATCCACGAGTCGGACGAGGTCACTTCCCGCAATCTTGCAACTCGCGTACACGTCTTTCGGGCTGTCATCCTCCAACATATATTGCAAACCATCCTCGGCTACTACTGGGTGTCTGATCCCCCAATCGTGTCTCCATCAAAATGTATGACGGAAATGGAAGTCGTCGGGAGGACGTTGGTACGTCTCGTTAGGTGGATGGTCGGCCCAGCTGCAGGCAACTACTTTTTGGAGCTTCGGGGTGCCGACGTCACGTATTGGTCATACTGGTGGGGTATTCCTGCTGCACAATTGCTCTTTTCCTTGTGAGTCTTGCACCCCCTGTCTTCGAGTGCCATCTCATCTCAATTCCGTATCCAATAGATTCATCGTCGACACATGGCAATATTTCCTTCACCGCTGGCTGCACTTGAACAAGTTCCTCTACAAACACTTGCATTCCGTGCACCATCGGCTTTATGTACCTTACGCGTTCGGTGCACTATACAATCACCCTCTGGAGGGATTTCTGGTCGACAGTGTTGGTGCCGTGGTGGCGGAGACTGTTGCCAATCTCTCCGTCCGACAGACCATTTTCTTATTTGCGTTCAGTTCCATGAAGACGGTCGATGATCACTGCGGTTACAGCCTCCCCTTCGACCCATTCCAGATGTTGAGTGGTAACACTGCTGATTATCATGATATTCATCATCAAGTTTGTATATCTTTCCACGTCGATTTAATTATACTCATGACCATCAAAAGGTTATCGGGATCAAGTCTAATTTCTCGCAACCTTTCTTCATTCACTGGGACGTCATCCTGGGAACTCGAATGACGAGAAAAGATATGGAAGAGCGTAAACAAAAGTTGAAAATAACATAATGTGGACATGCCTTTCACTTGGTTTCATGCCTTCACATAGACCTTTTTTCCGTCATGAGCACTCTGTTTCGAGTTCTAATCTTCCATAGGCTCCTGTTGTAATACTTTAGCGCAAGTTCTTAATGATGTGATGTTGGGATGGTGTGACATAATAAATCTAGTTGTCTGCTCTACTCTGATGTTTGGTCACTTGATTCACGTCTTGAGATTCCTCCTACTACAATTTCGGCGTAGAGTTGAAAAGGTATTCACCGGAACAAGACAATTAATATTTGGGCAAGGCATTAGGAAACACGAGAAAGAGATATCGGCAAGGCAAACTACCGTACCCAATGGCGCAGGGACACCATTGTTGTCATCCCAATTGTCAACGATCCAGTCTGCACTCTGCCCGCAGAGGACGTTGGCCGATTCGAGGGACTAACTCGCGTGCTGACCGGTGGATACATTGTCGATCTCGGTAATGCCGCTTGTACTAGAGAGTACAGTAACAGTGAATCTGGTGACGTCGCCAGCAGAGACACGGAAGTCGGGGTAGTACTAGCCTTGCTCGGCGGGAAGCCAGTCGTACCAGGCTATGCACGAAAAAAGGGGGGTGGGTGTTAGATATGGATGTATGGGTTAGCGTTCTGTACCGCGGTAAGAGGTCCTATTGTCATGAACATAAAGATTGACCCCGGTAAAAAGGATGACATCTTGACAACTCGACATCATCGATACCGACCTAGACGGAGGCAATCAAACCATTTTGACCCGACGGAACGGGGACGGTGAACGTGCCAGCGACGTGAGTAAATGTTCCCTGTCGGAGTGAGATAAAGTGAGATCGAGCAAAACACAGTCCACGAAATTGACAGCACACGTTGTCCTTTGATCAGAAAGCACCGGCAAAGTGGACGGAATGAGCAATGTTGGTTTTGATTGCTCAACACGGTTAAGGGACCCACCATTGCGTCCTGCCAGCACTGCAGAAACGAACAAAAAGCTGGAGATGATGGCAGAACCAGAACGCACAGCGAGTATGAAAGAAGGACAATCATAGGTGGTCCAGATACCTGAGGCTAGAATCAGAATCACGGCACAAGCCCACCGTTCCACAACGTAATGGTTGCCACTGTTGGAAGGAATTACTTGACCGATACAATAGTATGAACGTCCTGGATACATTTCGACCAACTTCAGCATTGAGAGATCCTGGCCATCTGACACTCCAACAAGTCGCTGTGTCATTCAGTTTAATCGGACGCCGCAATTTCGTCGCAGCCCGAGTCACGCTGTCGTGCCGTGTCAGTCACCAAAATTTCGCAAATGTGGCACACCGTACAACCAGAAAACGATAAGAGAGGCCCACCCAAGCGATGACGACTCGGCGCAGAGGGCGAGGGAGCACTGGAGGTCCAAGTGAGTAACTGAAGTCAGAGATAAAGTTGCTGACAAATACTAGATGAGCCTGGCATCATATAGGTACATCGCTGAATCTCTCCATGTCCCAAGACCAATTCTTCCCTCCCATCGGACAGCTCGCGAAAAAGGCAGACGATCTGCCAGAAGAGCTCACCACCTCCGATGGCGACACCCAAGACGACAGACCGCTTGAAGAGATCGAATCACTCTGCATGCGATGCAGAGAACAGGTGAACCTCTTTAGCCCTCCCTGTCCAGATCATCATCCCTGATGTAGACCCACTGCTCACTCCCGCTGACGCTGATCCGCAGGGAACGACCCGCATAATGCTCACTTCCATTCCATACTTTAGAGAAGTCATCGTGATGAGCTTCCGGTGCGAACACTGCGGCGCGACCAACAACGAGATACAAACCGCTGGCACCATCCGAGGTGCGCCGTTTATGGTGAACCGTGGCGGCGATCGTGTTCATGTAGTCGCCCATCACCAGAACTCGGCGTCACGTATACCCTCAAGGTGCTTCATCGAGGCGACCTTGACCGTCAGATCGTTCGTTCGCAGGCGTGCGAGATCGCCATTCCCGAGTTCGATTTGACGCTTCCAGCGAATGAGAGGGGACAACTTACGACGCTCGAGGGTCTCTTGCGTGACATCGTGGCTGACCTCGCCGCTGATCAACCGCTCAGACTAATACAAGACGAGGCCGCATACACCAAGATTCAGGAAATCGTCGATGGGCTCAAGGAGGTGATAGATGACAATGAGGAGGACGAGGAAGTCGTTGAATCAGACAAGCCTGTCGTTGAGAAGCTCAAAGACGATCCCGTCAAGAAGACGATTACGATCACGCTAGACGATCCATCTGGGGATTCATTTTTGGAGTTTGTGGGGAGCATGGCTGATCCCAAGTGGAGTCTCAAGACTTACACCAGGACCCTTGAGCAAGCAGCTAGATTAGGACTGGTCGTGTCCGAGGAAGAAACGAAAGGTGCAGCGGAAGAGAACGCAGGGGATCAGCAAGGTGCAGAGGGAGAGGACAAAGGTCTCGACGGGAGGAACGACGAGATCTTTGAGTTCCCGGGGATTTGCCCGCGTTGTGGACGTGCACTCGTGACTCGAATGAAGAAAGTATCTATTCCATATTTCAAGGCAGGTGGTTCTTGGATTTACAATTTGAAAGAGTCGTTGAATTTTGATGCAGGATACGTTGATCATGTCGACAAACTGTGAGAATTGTGGATATCGAGATAACGAGGTCAAGGCTGGCTCAGCGATCTCAGAGAAGGGAAAAAGGATCACCTTGAAAGTGACTGACCAGGAAGACTTGGGGAGAGATGTTCTAAAGGTAAGCAATAACTTACCGCCATCCAGGGCCGACGACGACAATTCTCCTAGAGCGAAACCGGAGGGTTGACAATCCCGGAAATAGACCTTGTCCTTCAGCATGGAACGCTAGGGGGACGATTCACTACCCTGGAAGGAATCTTGAATCAGGTATACGAAGAGCTCTCCCAGAAGATAATTCTGAGGGGTGACTCGAGTACGACCGGGGACGAGGACCGGAAAAAGTTCCAAAAATTCTTGGAAGATCTGAATGCAGTTGAGTCATTTGTGAACATCAACGTGTTCCATGTCATTCATTCCATACGCCCAGATCAAGCAGGTCGAGCGAGAATTCACTCTTATCATCGATGATCCTATGGCGAATTCATATGTGCAAAACATATACGCACCCGATCCCGACCCAAACATGACAGTCGAAACCTATGAGAGGAGTTGGGAGCAAAACGAAGAGCTGGGCCTGAATGATATGAGAGTCGAGTCCTACAATGGAGACAAGCCAGTGGAAGGCGACAATGATAAAGGAGCTCGAGACGAGTCATGATTAGAAATTGTTTACAATAGAACAAGTGCTCCTGTGACCTCTCCATGGCACCACTTAGGGAGCAATGTGAGGAGACACCGGCCACAGATTTCACGCTCAAGTAACGTTGTGTGAGAGCGAGTGGGGTGTCGGCTTTTATCTCGGTGTGGCCCTCCTTGTCAAAAGTCGCTTTTCCTACCGTGGTCATGTGATCAATATCGACTTCAATTTTGCAGAGGGAGATCTGAGTCGCTTCAAAGCATCGAGGATGCAGAGCGACGACGTGATATGGTCCGTCATCAACACCCAGTTCTGCTCGTACAAAGTAAAGTCCGTTTCCTCCCTAATCATACTCCCCCCATGCCCAATGTCTTGACCGCTCTCTGTAGAACCGCGACACAAAATTTCTGTCGCAACGAATACAACGTCACCGGATTCTGCAGCAGACAATCCTGTCCTCTCGCCAACTCACGCTATGCAACCGTGCGTGAACATGAAGGTGCGCGGCATGTCGTGGTGGTCCTGTCTCGCGTGTCACATCGTAGCGATTGATTTTTGATTCCAGGTGTACTCTACCTCTACCTCAAGACGATCGAACGCGCACACACACCCGCCAAGATGTGGGAGAAGATCCCCCTTTCCAAAAATTACTCGAAAGCACTCGAGCAGGTAAGCTTGGCGAACCCCCCCGAGCAACGCATTTGAACCCGCCTCCAGATCGACAAGGAGCTCATGTACTGGCCGAATTTCACGATTCACAAGTGTAAGCAACGCGTGACCAAGATCACACAGTACCTGATCAAAATGAGACGCATCAAGCTACGGCAACAGTGCGTTTGTTTGTTTTTCTTGGACTGTCGACATGCGTGGACTACATCACTGAGAAAATATGAATATGTTTTTGCCCCTAGACCAACGCTCGTTGGTGTGAAAAAGAAACTCGACCGCAGAGAAGCAACGCGCGAGCGTAAAGCCCTTTCTGCTGCCCATCTCGAAAGATCGATCGAGAAGGAGCTGATCGAACGACTGAAATCAAAAGCGTACGGTGATGCACCGCTCAACGTGAACGAGAATGTGTGGCAGGCTATCCTGGACCGAGAAAAGGGGAGGAAAGAAAAGGAAGTGGAAGGGAAGGGAATGCAGGACTTGGACATGGTGGATGATGAGACAGACGGAGAGGAGGAGTTGGAGGAGGAATTCGAAGGCGAGTTTGTTAGTGATATGAGTGGAGACGAAGGTGGATTGGACGACTTGAGCGACCTGGAGGACATAGTGGTGAGTTCCGACGGCGGACAATTCGTCTTCATCCTTGAATGACCCACAGGACGAGGGGCCATCCGAGGAGGATAGCGAAGGCTCAGATGAGGAAGATCACTCGGATTCAAAGTCAAAAACGGTATTGGGCAAGCGGAAGGCAAAAGCACCGACGAAAGCACCTCCCCGGAAGAAATCCGAGAAACCGAAGAGTGCGTTCTCTTTACTTTGTTACTTGCTTCCCTGGTCATCCTGAACCACGCCACAGAGGGCCCGAGGGTGGAGATCGAGTACGAGCACGAGCTGGAGAGCATACCTATTACCCAATCTTCACTTTCAAATTGGTAGCATATCTGTGGCCTCGTCCCAGGTTGTGGGTGGCCTCCGTTCACTCCGAGTGAGTAGCATTTCACACCTATTTCGGAGACGAGCAGGAGAGTTCTGAGCCGAATTTGGTACAGTAGTGAGGAGCGAAAGCGATGGATTCTCTGTACGTGTCTTCGCATCCTGGTTTTCCAGGGTTTCCAATTTGCTAGCCTAACTTGTATGTCACGCATACACGTGCGGGTGCATTGATTTTGTATTCTCGTCTCACTAGAGTGAAGTCTCGGAGTAAGGGCCATACCTGTTTGTCACTGTCTCCTGGGGCATCACTTGACAGCCAAATGATAGCCAGTTAGAGGAATCATGAAATTGCGTGAAGTCATGAAAGGCACTAGCATGTCGTCTATACGATAACACCCAAAGAAACGACAGTTCATCGTGCTATAACCTACCATCCAAAGAACAAGTCCGTCACCTGCCCAAGCACGCCCTTATTGGGGCCTGGTCCCTGCAACGGTACTGTCGACACAGGAGTCATTTTTTGCCCGGAGGCAGCGGCCGGCGCGTGCTCTTTACGAAAAGCGGCGACCGAGGGTGCAAGCTTAATCGGCGTGCCCACCATGGTCGCAGGAGACGGACTATCGACGACCATTGCAGATGACTGCGTACTCTGAGATGGTGTCGTCAAATTTGCAAGCTCGGATCCACGCAGTGACGATCCGAGGTCTGCCGCTACCGCTGCTGCCGCCGAGTCCTACAAGCGCGTTGGAACATTTCCAAAGGAAAAGACGAGCAACGTACAGCCCACTTGACACCGACCATCCAAGACCCGGCCAAGACCTCGCCGTTCCTTCGAACGACGCGTGAAGCTTCTCCCGGTTCTCTGAACCCGATTCGAAAGCAGTTGACGATCTCCGTGTTGGGTTCGGCTTCAGTGACCGCCCCGAGCGACTTGAAGTATTCGACAGTGACGGAATACTTGTCAGGGGGGTATCCGAACACGATCACGTAGGTGATTGGGGTTGTGGCGGGTGCTGCTTCTGTGCGGGGTGGGCGGGCTGGTAATGGCACGGCAGGACCGTCGAGAGAAAATACCTGCTAGGGAGCGCAAGTCAATGTCGAGTGATCAAGGTTACACTGTCTGGGACGTACTCTCGGTGGCGCCCTCTCGGACGCGCCAAAAGGTGACTCGCGAAAGACGTCATTGATGGACGTTGTAGGTGGTGCATCCGTATCTGCAAAAGCCTGCCGTTGCCTGGACGAATCAAAAAGATCAACGATACGTCGACGCAGGTAAATGGATCGGGACGGACGTCGAAGCACTCTCAAACATGGAGTCGGCTCCAAAGTGGGAGGCGCCACCGCGAGACAGGGCTAGGTTCATTTTTGCTTTTGTTTGCACGGTGGGTATCTCGTCTGCATGCTGAGCGTTTTGAGGTGCATGGACGTTGTGTTGTTGGGCAGACTGGGAGGCGTCGGATGAGGAAAACGAAGTATTGGGGGGTGACTGACCATCATGTATCCTGGTTGGTAGTGTGTTCTTGACTGGCCAAACGTGTCGGTCAGCGACGAGCTGAGGGTAGAGTGGGCAGAGGTACTCGAGGTACCCCAGGGATTTGTGCTTTGACCATGGGCGATGTTGGAAGTCATCGCAAAGAACTATGTATTGTCTGTTCGCACGGTACATGTACCAAGTACACTATCAAACTAGACATGGCGGACACGATTTGCTGTTTACTGGCACACTCTCCATGCACGCTCCCGTCGAGGAGCTCCAGATAATATGTCCCGATTCCTGTCAAGAACATCGTTATACCAGGTCCAAGTCTGCGAACACCTCTGTGCACACTCCAACGTACATCATAGGTGCAAGCAGTGCCCATCGGAACGCCGTCTTTCTCTTCGTACCTGTCGTTCGATTCGTCAAAATGCAACCCTATCCATACACCGTCATGCAATACATACATGCATTTCGTCTCGGGCTTGCCACTACTTCCGATGGCGTCTGCCTGGTAACACTTGCCGGCCAACGGGATGGTCTTGATCTCGTGTGCGCACGCAGCGCATGTCGTCGCGAGCGTGTAGCTCACGCAGACGAGGAAGACGAGGGTACGAGTGAACTGCATGGTGGATTGGCGTTTCGAGTTTGGATAACGGGTGGGTGGTCGTCTGTCTCGGTCCTCGGGCGAGTGTCGTTTTTATACAGGCTGATGTGAACTCGGCCTGTGGGCTTGACATGGCGGATCTCTCTTCGAACCAGGAGAGTTTTGGACGGTATGATCACCAGACTACTAGTTGCCATTCACCCGTCCCCATGCGTCGATGTGGAGAGGGGATTCTCGGATGCCTCGGGTTTGACGATTAGTGCTCGAGAACCGAGTCGATGGAGATGTTCAGCAATATACACTTCTCAGCAGGATGTCTGCCTGGAGGATCTGCCAACACGTTCCTGGGGAGGAACAGGTACGTTTATCTCTGCCATCCAGATGGAGCTCATGCCATTCCACACCCCCTGTCTGCCCCACCGCCAGTCGCATTGGTTTTCTTTGGCAAAGCACTCCTTGTCATGTCCAGGGACGTTGCCAAGCTGGGACAAAACATTGTATCACGATCACAAACACGGAACTTGTATTTCTCAAGATGGATGCCTGTGTCAATGCTTGGTAGGCTGGCGGCCGAGCGAGTGGTCCGCGTCGAATGACGTCCCCGCGTATTCTCTCACTAACCTGGCAGGGCTGAAAGAGGGCTCCTTCTCTCCGAGAATTTGTACACAACCTTGGAGCAAGAGCCCTAGGAAGTAGGAACCATAGGAGGTACCTCGGAAAGAGTACTGAAGTACCACGTGACTGTTGGGCTACAACTTCCTACAAGGACACTTTTATTGTGTGTTGATTATTCGCCACGTCCCGAGAAACATGTCGCGTGTAGCAAGTCGGTTGAACCACGCATTCGCATGACCGTGGTACGTAGAACAACCGACTGTCTTCATCTCTCCTGTCTATGCGAGATCACTCAGAATACTTCAAGACATGATGCCCTGCAGGCATGAGTATGTCTTTCATGACCTGCTTTCTAGCGTTTCTCTTATGACACTTTTGTAGCCAGGTGATTTTTAACCATTTCTTTACGTCTATCTGCATCTCCTGTCAGTGGAAGCAGTTTTTTTTTTTCGCCCTGTGATTGCGGACTCTCAGGATACCATATTAGATATACCCAATACCATCGTGCCATCGGGCCATGCGTGCAAGTGTACACCGGTGGGTGCATGCCTCTTTGTCTGTACCTTCTCGCCTGCCATCTGTGCGACTGCAGAACTCGCCCATTACCAGCACCCACACAACATCAATCATCTACCACTTTTGCTGTGCATCAATCTATCGTTGGAACCCGCGCTAATCAGTGGGTACAGGAATCGCTGCCATCATCCGTGGGTACAGGAATTGCTGTCATCCATGGGTAGTAGGTAACTCCCAGAGTCCCAGGCCTGGGCTATCAGGCCGATCAAAGTACCCAAGCCTGCCACCGTCAGATCCCTTCCACACGGATGGCAGTTTGGCTTCTGAGACCCACCTCCAGAATACTTTCACACACTACCCGAGGTATAAGTATTACTAGATTCGAAGATGATTTTGAAAAGTCCCCCAAACTATTCTCAAGCTGTCGTGCTCCTTCCCCGCCAAGTTTTCACCCCCAACAAAGTATCGTGTACTAATCAGTGAGGCGGGTTCGTTTCCACTGGCACCGCATGATGACATTCCCCTGCCGCAGACAGACATGTTGACATCCCTATTGCAGAACTCATCTAACGAAGGTAGGTAAACTTATGGAATGTTTCCAAAGCTCATCGCTGCTCACATCATTGGTCAGATGACAATGCTGGCAAGCAGCATCGATTCCACTGGGACTTTTTGTGTTACTTCTTGCACGCCTTCTTGGTCGCTCTTCATATTGTCCTTCTCGTGATTTCCACATCAAATCATGCAGAACATCAAATCACAATCCCGTTTGACAATGGGGTGTCTACGATTTTAAGTGGTGGTCTGCAATCATTCTACATTGTACGTCATGCAGTGAATGCGACTTTGGAATTCATTTTGAAACAGCCTGGTTGATGCACCGGTAGCTTTACACAGCCCTACTGGTTTTCGTCACGCAACGCCTGGTGTTATCAGCTACCTTGTCAAGCCCAAAGAAGCTGACGCAGATCCACGACATATGTGGCGCTTGGAGTGGCCTTGGTGCCGCACTGAGTGCTCTCTGGTCGCAAACCACAGTTTCCTCATCGGTATCATCGGTTGTCTTGGTGACGGTGTACTTTGTCTGCATCTCGGTGCTTCACGTGGCCTCATCGACGGTAATGCAACTTCAACCATTCAATGGCACCATGACAAAGATGGTCCCAGCCGTGGCAACATGGCCTGGCCCATCTGTTAACCTCAGTTCATTGGACTGGAGTGTAGCTGTCACCCCCCTTCTTCCCTTCTTGCCAAACTTATATGGCAATGTGACCAGTGGATTAGCTAACAATACTCTGTATGACATTCCATCACAGAGTTTTGTCAATGCTACGGTCAACGCAACTACGTTGCATGCACATTGTGGTCTACTTACAAACTTTTCAGCATCATCCATTGGCCTAGATAATGGTCCAAGTATCAATGTTTCAATGACAGACATGGACCCTTTCACCATCACTGTTAATCCAACACCATGTAAGATGTTTTACATAAAGTTTGGCAATGAATATCCAAAGCTGATGCATGATGCCAGTATCAAATAAAATCTTCTTCTCCCCTTATGTCACAGTCAGCTTTCCATGTCCAACTTGAGTGTTGTAATCAGCTAACAGATTCTTAGTGTGCACCTTTGAATCCACAGTCACAAATCTGCCAAAAGTTTATTCTTTATCTTGTCTCGGCAGCAGTAGAAAGTGATGAATTTGTGAATGACATCAGCCCTATCTATGTGTATGGATCTTATGGTAAATGACTCCAGTAACTGGGCCTTGACAGCTAATATGGCCTCATGTATATCTCTCAGATCCAATGGGAGGCCAGAATTTCTCATCACCCACCCACTTTGTGGCATGTTCTTTGGATGTGACAACACAGATGACCACCATTAGTCCATCTGGAAATCAGCTCAACATAGTTGAGCAACCAACAGATGTGGCTTGGTCAACCTTTTCACCTGGTGGCAACATGATGATCACTGCTGGAGTTTGTCAATTCTGCACTGTGGATGCTGACTGCCATCTAATGAATTTGGATAGATTTCTGCTGCAATGAATACAGCTAATTCACTTGCTTCATCCCCCTATTGTCATCCTCTTATTGCTCCTCAACTCTGGTACCAGGTCACAGCCTTTGATGTGTGCATTGTATCTTCTCATGAATGTTGATTCTCTCACTAACATCCATTCTAGATATATGAGTGATGCTTTAGGCTTTGACCTATCTATCTGTAATCAAACCTCACAGTCCAACCCAATACCACACTACATAAATGGGACATCCCTTGCATACTACACTGGTACCCCCTCCTTGCTCACCAGGATTCAGATGGAGACTGTTTTATCCCAGATTGCCACTGAGTTCATATGGCTAGGTAGATGTCAAAAATATGTGTATGATGTAGCATGCCTCATCAGCCATACATACAGCTGGGAAACTGGGTGGCGGTGCAGGAGGTTTTGATAGACAAATAGATATGTGTCAAGTCACACAATACATATTAGAATGGAGGTTAAATGTATGCCAAATTTTAGCAACATTGTTCTCACTGGTATGGTAGTGCTGATGTGATGCCTTTTAGATTAATATTCTGCCAGTGAGTGTGGAACAAGCTTCATTGAAAACTATGATTCTGACATGATGAAGGTTATTGCTTCCCTCTCTGCATCATTCGTCCTCTGCATTTTGGTGGTGTGCATGCTTTGGGACCAAAATTGTCAACCAGTGCCAGTATCTGTTGCTGGTGTACTGGAAATAATGTGGCTCGGGTCACGCTCACGGATGCTCCGTGGTCATCTGAGCGACATGCAAAATCCATCTGTGGACAGTCTACGCGCTTCGTCAATGTTTGAACCCATTGATTGGACACACCCTGCACATGTACATGCAGAGAAGGAAGACAGTAAACTTTATGCAGCCGTTCCGCTAGACGATCTGGGAACTCATACAAGCAGTCCTGGATCTTCAGCGCCTTTCGAATTTGGTGCGTACTCTGACAGAAAGCTAGATGTGGTCTAACCTACCTGTGGTCATAAAAGTGACTCCCCGCACACATGACTTGTACCAGCCTCGCGAACCAGATGGCGCCTCTCGCAGTCCGACTCGTCGCTGGTGTTACGCACTCCACATCATCCTCGTAGCTCTGCATCTCGTCCTTCTTTCCCTCCTGGTTCATCACCCAGAGCATTCTATCGTCATTCCAATTGCGAGCAACATAATAACAACCAGTCTGAGTGCGCTCCTTCAAGCAGTTTACATGGTGTGTCAACTTTGTTGTCTTACATATTCGTCATCCTCGCATTCATTCCCATTTTAGTTGTATTCTACGCTTTTGGTCATCATTACGCAATGACTTTCATTGTTCAGGATCATCGGCGAACGACGAAAACTGACGACTGTCCATGACGTGTCTGGAGCGTGGACTGGGATCGGTACAGCAATCTATGTCCTCTGGCAACAACGCCAGATCGCATCATCAATTCTAGAGATAACTGCGGTTGTCACATATCTCATTTCGATGTTGCTCCTCCACATTTATTCGTCGTCCATACTGCAGTGGCAAGCATTCAACAGCACGCTCGTCGACGTTCTCACCTCCGATTTGGCATTCCCCGGCAGCACTGTTAATATTAGCCAGCTGGAATGGCTTGGAATTTTCCCTCTCGTG
>JBBPNA010000034.1:0-135004 GCA_038090555.1 Boletus subcaerulescens
GCCTCCTATCCAACACATGTCCGCACAGGTATGCTTATCCTCCAATAAACACACAACTCATGTTGCCTCATGTTCCCCAGTCTCAGACCTAGTAATACAAGTATAGTATCTGTAGATAAGCACTGCATGGTCTGTGCACATGTACTAGTAATATAAATACTATAGCCAAGTAGTACAAGAGTCCCCAGTCTTGTTCTCTTGGAGTTTTCCCAGAACATCCTCTCTAGTACTCTTGTGACTACAAACACTAGACCCTTAGGTGGGTTCTGGTCGTTTCAGATAGAGTGAGTATTGGCACTCACCTTCGCGAAGTCACAAAGTCTAGATACACCGGAAATTGCTTTAATTGCAATCAGGAGGGGCACACTGCAAAGAATTGCCTGAAACCAGACTCTTGCTGTCAGGAATGCAGATGGTCTCGTGGTCAACATGCCTCTCGCTGCAGTCGTATAGGTTCTGTACGAACCTTATGCACTACTCCACCACGTTCTAGAAATCTTCAATTGGACAACAGAAAACTCAATGCTGTTCGTTCCCTTCCTCGAAGTAACCCACTCTTATCAAACAGCTGCTTTAATTGTGGAAAACAGGGACATTTCGCTAATCAGTGTCCTACACCGGCAACGGCTTGCCCAGATTGTACTTGGTCTAGAGGAGAACATAAATCCAACTGTACTCGCACTTCGACTACTCATCGCATACAAACAGCACAACGATCACCACGTTCTCGCTCTCGCTCTAGTGACACCTTATCAGAACACGACATTAATGAGATAACTTGTTTCTTCTCTCAATCTCCCTTGATCAATTGATTTGATATAATCGCTGTTTCACCCTTAGGACGGGTGTACCAACCATCATTCACATAGTTCTAGCAATCGCCCGGAATGGCGTTAAACTACCAGCTCTGTATTAATTGATTGATACCTTGTTGGTCCGAAATTGACCTTAAACTACCACTTGTCACCCATAGGATGGGTGTACCTACCTGAAAAACCGCGAAATTTTTCTTTAGGGATTTATGGGGACCATAAATCATAGAATGGGTGTAGGTATTGGATGGTACATAGTACCAAGGAAGGCACACACCGGACGTACGTGCCTGACCCTACCCTCTAGCTGGAATTTCAACTTTCCACTTCTCACCTCCTCAATAGCCCGGAAAGGCTATAAACTATCACTTTCTACATTAGGAAAATTGCTTGGTCATTATGACACCTTGACCGGAACATCTTCAAAACTATCATCTCGCATTGCTTGGTCATACATTAGAACATTGAGTGATCATAACCAAAGGCCTTCACAAGTCCTAATTGGAAGTCCTCACGCACACGGAATATTGATCACTAGCCGAAGGTCCTCACACGATCCAACTGACTTTGATCTCATCATGGATCTTCACATGACCCTATGATGTTCCACACCATCACCTTCTTTCCTTCATTGGAACCACTACTCGATTGATTGTCTTGATAATATTGGTGAAATCTTCCTCGATTCACATCACACCTCTTGATTGTTATCTAGCTCGCTCATAAAGCTTACTCGCTACCCAGCCAGGTATACCATGGATCAATCTGGAATCTTGATCGTAGGACGGGTGTAGTGTAACAGACACTATAACTCGCAACCTTTATTCTCTCGTCTTCGCCTCTTATCGCTTACCACATAACTAAGCCTTAACAGATAACCCTTGCAACTCTTATCTTATCAAGTCATGTGATCCCTATCATGTCAGCAGTCACATGTCTAGTGATCAGTCACATGACCTTATCTCTTATCTCAGCTGTGCAACACGTGTTGAACACATTGCATCCTCATGCTTGCCTCATGCTTTTCCCTTTGACTCACTTTCCCTTATCGTCCAATAGCATTAACCCCTCTTATCTAGGTTATGCTTATCTTGCCTCACGGTAACCAGTATCAGAGATACTTACTACTTATAGTCTCTACACAGCATGGTCTGTGCATGGTCTCTCTTAGTATATATAGTCGTACTTTAGTAGTATAGACCTTAGTCTATTTCTCTTGTTGTTTCCCCTAGTCTTCCCTTGAGGCCTACAAGCCTAATAGATCTTCATTGACAAACAACATAGGACTCCAGCAAGTGCTCTAGGACATCTTGATTAGACTGCGGTTGTCTCTCGACCCTAGTGAAGACTTCGGTCGTTACACTACCTCCTCAAAGGCATACCCTTCAACATCGTCAAAACACTTGGGAGGTGGTCAAGTGAATCGTTCCAGCTATACCTATGTGACCATACCATTGTTCTAGCCCCATTCCTTCAACAGGATTGGGATCTTTTCGAGAATCTGTGGAATTACATCCTCCCTCTGGTCCAATAATAACCCTCGCTGATGTAAGTCACAGCTCCTACTATCAGAGCATCAGCTTCACTTCTTGCGTTGCTCACTACTAATCCTTGGAACACAGCTCACTTCACCCAACAGATCAGGCACAGTCCCAGGCCAGAAACCTGTGGTTTCGCCCATCCCTTCATATCCTAGCACATTTCATTCATGTAACTACGTCTACAATACTCATTGACACTCTTTCCCCTCTCACTGAAGTTTAGCAAACTAAGTTCGACACACACAGACTACTGACAAAAGACTACTACTACTTAGTGCGAGGCCTCGTGCCTCGGCTACCCTCGCCGCCGGCTTTCCCGTTTCGGAAATTTCGGTATCTCCGAGATCAGGGCTGGCGATCCAGGCGACGCTTTGCATTTTTTTGGTCCCATAATTCATTCAGACTGACACTATAAAAAGCATGCAGCCCCTTCACGTTTGCGACAATACAGTCAGTCGCGTGGCACCAGATACATCTACTCAATGTCTACCCGTGCTCAATCCTCAACTGCATACCCTCCCCAAGACGCAGCTTTTGATTGGGAGGCTCAGGACTTCATCAGCTTCAGACGTGAACCTGCTGTTGCCCAACGTTACCTCTGGTCAACCTCCGTGGAGGTATCAGACTTCAGCTCACCTTCATTCTCATTTGCGGGAAAAGATACGGAAAAGATACTCCAGCCAAGGCAATCTGAGCTCTTTCACCCGGCGCAATTTGCCGTTGACTTGCACCCGCAAATCATTATATTCCCTCCAAAGCACCTCCAACGAGCTCCCCTCCGAAGGCGCCTGCCTCTGAATGTCAATCCTCTGCAGGACAACCCTTTGTTTCTTGATGAGATCCTCGAGCTGAGAATGCAACTCTTGCACGGCTTCTGTTTCTTTGAGCTGTTTGCGCACATCGGCCATTTCTTTTTGCAGCAGTACCGCCTTGCGAGCGGCCTCCTGGATAACGATTTCCTGGATAATTTTCTTCGCGGAGTCTTCGTCATTCTGGCATTTGACTACCCGGGCTCCTTGATCCATCATTGAATTCCAGTATTCCGTCTTGAGCTCCTCTAAAATACTCTCGCCGGTAGATTGCTCCACTTCGTCCCACATTGTTGTAGTGAGGTATACTTTATCCGCAACGTCGTCTCCGCACAGCTTTCGGAGATGCTCCAGTGGCGGACGGGTTGTGCGGTTGTCCGTTATCCGATGCATATACAGAATACCAGATAGATTCGCCCTCTTTGAACTGTGATAAAGAAGGGAGCGATGAAAAACGCAAATCAGCAAACATCATGCTTTACCTTGCGGTGAGCCAATCGGAAATCATGTTCAAGATTTCATCATCGGATTTGATCGTGTCGTTCAATCCCGGTGTATCCACCATCACTACGTCTTGGCCACTCTCCTGGTCCCGGAACCTGAGAGCAAGGACACCTCTTGCACACGATGTCAGCGTATGGCTTATTCCCATGTCATGTCCACTCGCAAGGGAAACAAACTGAAGGAATGTAAGTGAAGGAATTCCGAAACTCGTTATTTCTCTCACTGTGCTCTTGCCAGAGCCTGTTAGACCCATGACACTTGAGGACATTGAGTTTGACATTTCACTGTCGAGAGATGATCACGCACGCTATCACGATATCATCTGGTCTCAGGTCCCTCGCACTTATCATCGTAGGTCTTTGCAAACCATGAGGTCTTCCGGCTGTCAAGGGGTGCTCTGGATCTGCCTGGGATTGTTGTCCTGCGTACGCCTGCTCCGTTGCCAAGCGTTTTCGTGGAAACAGACGGATAAGATTCTGCAACCATGACGACCTCAGCTCCTGCATTTGGCGCAACCTGTCGTCTATTTGCTCCCGCAAATCGATATATTCCGCCCGAAGTTCTGCCAACACGCTGGCCTCCGAGTCCGCCTTCCTCTCCCTGTCGATCCTGTTCAGGAGATCCATTTGTCTCTCGATGAGCTTCTCAATATGAGAACACAACTCTTGCCCGGCTTGTGTCTCTATGAGTTCCTTTTGCTGATCGGCGATTTCTTGTTGAAGTCGCAGCGCTTTGCGAGTGGCCTCCTGGCTAAGAATTTGTTGAACGAGGTTGTTCATGGAATCATCGTCGTTCCTGCAGCAAGCTACCTGGGTCCCTTGAATAACCATTGACTTCCAGTAATCCTCCTTGAGCTCTTCCAACCTCCTCTCGCCGGTAGACTGCTCAACTTCGTCCCACATTGTCGTGATAAGATATACTTTATCTAGAGCGTCTTCTCCGCACAGTTTTCGGAATACTCGGAGATTCTTCAACGGTGTACCGGCCATGCGATTGTCCGTTATCCGATGTAGATACAAAATTCCAGAAAGAAGTTTTTTCTTCTTATAACTGAGAACGAGGACAGAGGTGAGAAAAGCGAGTCAGTAAACATCATGCCTTACCTTGAGTTGAGCCAATCGGAAATCATGTTTAAGACATCAAGATCGGACGTGTGGTCAAATCCCGGTGTATCCACAAGAACAATGTCTTGGCCACTCTGCTGGTCCGGGAATCTGATGGCAAGGACATCTTTTGTACACGATCTCAAATCGTGGCCTATTCCTTGATCGTCGTGTCCACTCGCACGACGTATGAACTATATAAAAATAAAAATAAAACATGAGTGAACTGATTCCACTATCTGCTATTTGTCTCACCGTGCTCTTGCCAGAGCCTGTCGGACCCATGACACTTCAGGGTAATGAGTTGGGCATCTCACTGTCGAGAGTCATATCACGTACGCTATCACGATATCGTCTGTTTCCTGGTCCTCTGTATGCACCATTGGGGGGGGTTCTTCGGAAAGCTGAGGTTCTGGAGTTGACTGGTGTTCTCTGACTGTCTGGAATTGTTGTCCTTCCTTAATCTAGGGCGAAGGGTGCGTTACATAAGGGATCGTTCGCCTACCTGCGGAGATCCTTGGACCAGTAGCCTTGTCTGAGATTGTTGTTCTGTACTGGTGCGGGGCGAGGAGTCCACCGCCACAAGATGTGCTTCGGAAACCCGAGGTCCTGGGGTTGTCTCCGTCTGGAGTTGTTGTCCTTATTAGTCCGAGAAGACTGGGAAGGGTGCGTCATCGCAAGAAATTGTTCGCCTACCTGCAGAGATCCTTGGATTGCTGTCCCTGTCCGGGAGTGTTGCTCCGTGTTGGCGCGAGCCTGGGAGCGCAGAGATTCTTCGGCTTCCTGAGGAGGTCCTTGACTCGTCGATTTTTTCGCGGCAAGAATCTGGCGGAGGAAGTTAAACTGCGCAGAGAGCGTAGTGAGCAACAGCAATGTTACTGACCTTCCACATTTTCGTGCTGAGCCTTTGCCGTTGATGCTCTAAGGATTAGAAGTCAGGATATCATAGGACCGAAGTGGTCGATTCTGGCTTGTATTGAAGGTCTTGCGATGAACCGTTCCTTCGTTCGCGACTCGGATG
Organism: Boletus subcaerulescens; assembly: GCA_038090555.1. Classification (NCBI taxonomy): domain Eukaryota; kingdom Fungi; phylum Basidiomycota; class Agaricomycetes; order Boletales; family Boletaceae; genus Boletus; species Boletus subcaerulescens. The sequence continues at coordinate 5,791 of JBBPNA010000034.1, forward strand.
ATTGGGATGGTTCTAGGGCGGAAGGGCGGACACTGGCAGCCGAACAGGTCACAGTAAGTATGAGTTACATATGGTAATGGGCGAACAGATTTGGTTTTCATTAGACGAGCCCGCCGCTAGTAGGGTCATCATACGTTTCGTGCGCCATGAAATGCAACACCAATCATTTTCGTGAAAATGAGCGTGCCTCCAATGGCTCGTCCAATCTCTTTCTATGAAGATTAGAATCATTTGTCACCCAGGTGGGAGTGTACCACGAATTGTAGAATTACTGGGATAATGTATAGGTAGGGAAAGGCATTATGTTGACATAAATTCCTTGTTCCATTCGTCTATTTTCTGTATCAATGAACATTTGTCCCCAGGGTATAGCACGGTGATGCGGCATAACCCTACGAAAAATTGCGCACCCATGCAGATCAACAATTGCACGTTCGCGTACAAAATGGTAGCTACTCTTCAACAAATACAATACAGTGAACTCTTTTCACGTCAAGCTTCAAGTTACATTCCGCGATCTCTAGAGGCGTACTGCCCCGACGTTTTTTTTTTTTTTTGAATGGCACAATGGCAAAGGGCAACTGGTGTCACCACCAAAACTACCCACTAAAACCCCCGGTTTTTGCGGGATTCGAACCCGCGACTCGACAACGAGCCAATCGGATCTGCTGGAGTCAGACCCAGGGAAAGGTGGCGCGACCACCACTAAGTACTAAGCCACCAGGGCCCCCGCCCCGATGTTTCAACTTGCCAGGGGCGACAAAATGTTATGTAGAGTGTCCTTCCGAGCAAGATACTTACGGCGACCGTAGTCTCCCGAAGGCAGCGAAGAGTCGGTTGGTAGATCTGTCGCATGAGGTATGTACAGTTTTTTTTTCAAGCAGGCACTGGCATGGTGAATGGAACCATCTTAGAGGTTTAGCAAGGAAGACTCTGCTCTACCCCGTGAGTTCGACGTTATTGATGTATGGATATGGGAAAGTCAGTCGTCGACAGACACAACAATAGCGCTCCACCTTTTCTTCTGGGACGTGACATGACGGTATTGAAACAACACAGAGTAAGAACCCGGAGCTCGCCTGGTTCTGGTTGGGGAACCAGAGGCCAGCTTATATCCGATCCTTGCTAGCTAACACGCGATGCCTGGGACTTGATCAGACCGCTGCCTCCCGAGACTTCAATGATGACTACGACAACGTCGGGCCAAAAGGTCTGTCGTATTGTGCGAAGTCGGATTACAGAGACCGAGCTGCTTGTCGATGATTCATACACTTTTTCTGTGTCCAGGTTAGTTGAAGTTGATGTTGGTGGCGGACATACGTGACAGGTAAAACTCGACTAGGGCCGCCTACCTTGAAGGTGAGCTTATCTTCACTGGCTCAGAACAACGGCACGATCGTCATTACTGGCCATGCTGGTTCTTTGATATTCGAACCTCGGGTTGACTCTAATTTCGTGACAGTAGTTGGTGGTCTGATCGCTTCGTTAACCCTTTTCTAGGAAAATAGCACCTCGTTACGAGCTCGGTAGCTACTAGTCTACTCGGCCTTCGAGCTCCTGTGTCGTGATGTGGCTTGATACACGAATGGGTCTCATTGACAACAAGGTTGATGGTGTCCATTTCTCGTGGGCCACACTAACACTCCAGATGGGTAAATACGAGGACAAGTCAGGTCAGAGTATGTGTAATCTAACACCATATCCAAAGATCCTGTGATGGATCCATAACTAATTCTTCGTAGGTTCAGAACCTTAAGTACGGGACGTAGCGGACTAATCCGTCAGATGAGCGTCAGAGACGCAAAAATATCAGACTGTGACTCACCTTGACTTTCCGGAAAATATTACTCATCCACGACAATCTGAGCTCCTGCATTTGGCGCTGCTTGCCGTCTATTTGTTTTCGCAAACCATCATATTCCTCATGAAGGTCCGCTAACACGCTCGTGTTGGAAGTCGCCCTCCTCTCCTCGTCGATCCTTTTTAGGAGCTCTATTTGTCTCTTGACGAGACCCGCGAGCTGGTCATACAATACTTGCCCAGCTTTTGTTTCTTTGAGTTCCTTTTCCTCACCGGCCATTTCTTTTTGAAGTCGCAACGCCTTGCGAACGTCCTCGCGGTTAAGGATTTGTAGAATAAGCTTCTTCGCGGAGTCATCGTTGCTACTGCAGCAAAATATCTGGGCTCCTTGCGCAACCATTGACTTCCAGTATTCCTTCTTGAGCTCCTCCAACCTCTCCTCTCCGATAGACTGGTCGACTTCGTCCCACATTGTCGTGGTGAGATATACTTTATCTAGAGCATCCTTTCCGCACAGCTTTCGGAATACTCGGAGATTCTTCAACGGTGTACCGGCCATGCGATTGTCTGTTATCCGATGCAAATACAGAATTCCAGACAGGAGTTTCTCCTTCTTGTAACTGTGAGAACGAGGACAGAGGTGAGTAAAGTGAGCGAATAAACATTGTGCATTACCTTGAGCTGAGCCAATCAGAAATCATGCTCAAGATTTCGAGATCGGATTTGAACGTGTCGTCAAATCCTGGTGTGTCCACAAGAACCACGTGCCGGCCACTCTCCTGGTCCTGGAATCTGATACCGAGGACATTTTGCGTACACGATCTTAACTCATGGCCTATTCCTTGATCGTCGTGTCCACTGGCGCGGCGTATGAACTGAAGGAATGTGAATGAACGAACACCATTGTTTTCTGTGTCTCACCGTGCTCTTGCCAGAGCCTGTTGGACCCATGACACTTGAAGATATTAAGTTGCACTTTTCATCATCAATATTTATATCACGTACGCTATCACGACATCGTCTGGTAGCAGATCCTCTGTGTCCACCATCGTGGGAGGTTCTGGAGTCGTTTTGTGCCCTCCATCTGTCTGGAATTGTTGTTCTGCGTTAGTCTTGGGGAAGGTGTGTCATCGCATGGAGCTGTTCGCCTACCTGCGAAGAACTTTGGACCGGTTCCCATTGTTTCTCTGTACTACTGCGAGGCGTGGAGTTCGTTGTCATATGGAGTTCTGAAGTCGCCTGGAATTATTATTATCTTGTGTTAGTACGGGGTGCAGGGCGCGTCGTCGCAGGAGCTGTTTGCCAACCTCCAGAGGTCTTTGGATTGACGCCCCTGCCAGAGATTGTTGCTCTGTACCGGTGGGAAGTGAGGAGTCCGCCGTCGCAGGATGTTCTTCAGAAACCCGAGGTGCTGGAGTCGTCGATTTTTTGAAAAGCTGTTGGGAAGGGTTGAATTGCCATTGCTGAGAGAGCAGTGAGTAACAGCAACATTACTGATCCCTATTTTCTTGAGGCCCGGCCGATTAGTCATGATACTCGATGCTGACATGCTGACAGGAGTGCGGATTAGAAATCGAAGAACATGGACCGAAGTAGTTGATTCTACCTTGTATGTCGCTGCGATGGGCTGTTCCTTTGTCCGCAAGTGGGTGGTAGTAGTGAACGGAATGGTCCCAGGACAGAAAGAGATAGGACCGACAGTCGGACGTGGAATGAGGTTGCTCAGATCTACCACATACCTCGTGGGCTGACTGCGTACTATATTCACAATGGGGGTTTTCGGAAATTGGAATAGTGTTTGCCACTGGCAGGGTGTAAGAGATCTCGACGAAAGCCATCTTAAGATCGCAGTACATAATAGCGCCGAGAGGCGAGGCAAACGTGAGGCAGCCTCGAGCACTAACTGGCAGTGTACCTCGCATCTTCGCCGCAGCCAGGTGATAATTGATTCTGAATTCCGGAGGGTTTGGTGGTTACAATGGAGAAACCGTGCTATGAGTCATCCTTGAATATTTGAACTACACCGACCCGAATGACCTCGTTGTCTTATAGGAAATGCCCAGTCGCCCAAGCCTGTCCATGTCAGCACTCGTTGTTCCTGATCGACGCTTGAATGAGCTATGCGCACCACGACTCAAAACGGACCCGCTAGCTGAAGGGGCCATCAGTAAAATCATCATGGCCTTATCCCACTTATTCCAAACTTGGTGCTCTTGGCTGTCGTAAGAAATTGCTGTGGCAATGCCACGGCTGAAGGCGAAAGCCGTAAAAGTGCTGACAAGTGTCAACAAGGTCCAAATAAGGCCAGATAAGGCCGTGATGATTTTACTGATGAGTGGAGGCGAGTCAGCACGGGCAATACAAACACACGAAGCTGGACGTACTTGAGCCGTCCATACCAGCAAGCATTGAATTAGAGGACCCATCAAACACTACATCGTCGAGGACGATTAAAACCAAGACCTAGAAGTGTCAGATACGCAAGATATACTTACCAATCCACAGGATCGCGTCACATCATGGATGTACGAGCATCAGTAAAATCATCACGGCTTTCGCCTTCAGCCGTGGCGATGATTTTACTGATGGACATGCACGTCTTACTAGCAAGTGTGCAGTATGCCTAAGTGGTACATGGGGTCTTACTTCCACTATGTATGCCCAAACGAGGTAGGCACTGTCAGGCGATTCCGATGCTTCTTATCAGCGCGGTTGTCCGGACTCTCCGGCATTCCATAAAAAATAGCTGCCTCGTTTAAACTTTAGGCTCTATCATCGACGTACCTTCCCACACTCCCACACCACCTCCCCCAACTTCAAGCACCTCTTCAGCTCTCTATTCCTTGGCAAGCAGTACGGCCATTGGCGCGAACCTCATGAAGCTTGGCATTGGGTTGGTGGATTGGATAGGGGGTTTCCGTGATCTTGCATTCCAACTGGATGGCGATGATATCGTAGTATTGTATGCTTCATTGAGAGGGATGATCCTGACTCTCCGCTGACTCCGTACTGTTGTCCAGTGTGGTGGGTCCTTCGGGAAGCGGAAAGAGTACGGTACGACTCTCCTCAAGTTCAATACTGCGGTTGAACTTAAATGCACTCGCAGTTCATAGAACAAGTGACAAAGAGCGGTTTCCTCGAAGTTGGCACAAGCCTTCGACCTTGCACGGTGACAGTGCAGGCAATTAGATGCGAGCTTACTAAGGAAGCGAAGGATATCTTAGGGGCCAGGGTGCAGAAGAATATTGTGTTCGTAGACACGCCCTCCTTCCATACTCAACCTGGCCGACAGGATGAAGCAGTAGAGAAGGTGAAGAGTTGGCTGATCAAATCAAAGTAGGATTTCCTTCGCACATTTAACGTGACATAAACTGACAGTCCGTCCGTTCAGATCCAAGTCTATTCCGAGTCTTGTCGGGACCATTTACATGCATCGGGTCGAAACCGACCCTCGATATGAATCCATTCAGCAACACTTGAATACCTTCGTGTGTACTTTTCCGAAGGATTTTGTCCCTCTCCCCCAGAGACTACATGCTGTTTTCAGCTACGAGGGCGTAATTCCCGACCACACAGTCCAACTACGCAAGGAGGCGTTCAAGGCGCAGCTACGCGCGCTGCGCCCGAACAGTCATCTGAAATGGAATGCTTCCTTCCATCCCGCCCTTCTCCGAAAAGGCGATTCTGACACAGCTTGGCAAGCTGTAGTGGCACTCTTCTCTCCTCCCCAAGGCTAACCGAAGCTACTGGCAGGATTGACTTCTAGTGCTGATGCCAGTGGGGACCTGGAGTGTACGCTAGTTTAGCTTCGATTCGGAGCGCGAGAACCGCACACCTTACATAGTATCACCATGATTCATGGAAATGTGTATACTACGCCTCGCTATCACACATATCATGATGTTCATGAGCCGCTGTCTAGAGTTAGATCTGGGATGTGCGGCTTGCCTGGGAATTCAGAGAGCCAAGGATCAAAACGTGAAGACTGTCAAGAAGCACAGGTCATGACTGCCGCGCGCGAGGGAAGAATGATCAACGTATTGATGACTTGGCCACTTTATTGATCGATATCCAGGGTGAAAGAACTAAAAACAAGTTAACGAAGCCCTGAGCCACCCTAACCCTCTCCGCGGGAATATCAACAAGAGTATGCAGGCCCAAACGTGCAGTTATCCAGCGTTTATCATCTTTACCGATATCTAAGGCAAGCCAGGCATGTGCCAACGAGTGACATCGTGCATATCGGCCCCCAGCCTGATTCGCAGATTCGAATCACATAACCCAATTGCCACACAACCAGACTATGGGAAACTCATGACCAGCAGTACTAGTGCAGCGTCGAAGTAAAACCCGATTTCTGATACCAGCCGCAGCAAATGAGTTGGCGGATGGTCAAAGATAGGACCGATAGTATGGGTCGCAGTGAGTATTGTATACCTCGTGGGTTGGCTGCGTAAATTTACGATGGAGGTTTTCGGAAATCAGAACACATCTTAAGATCGAGAAATGCTATAGCGCTGAAAGGCGCGGTACATTACATCGAGGCAAAGGTGAGGCTGCCACTGTGCCATGATTCTATTTAAATCGAATCGGATCTCCGCAGCTAATCGATATTTTGGGTAGTAGTTTTCAAATGGTCAAATAATTATAGTCTCACTGCGTCAGACAGTCCTTGAAATTTTGAAAGCTGGACGCTGACCTCGTTGTCGCCGACAGACGAAACGCCAGCTTATCTATTAACGTGGGAAATCCATTAGGCGTGTGGCAAACGCGTGTGACTCCACATCACGCCTTCAACAGTTTGCCTCGTTTGCTCTTATCACTGCTAGTTACCAAAACAGGCTTTGGATCCAACAAGTGAGCGAAATGACGGGATGGCCCGACGTGCACAGCCAGTGACCACACAACCTCCTACCATTCCCCCTCTTCCCAGGCTTTCTACTCCTAGAAAGGCAGATATTTGTACGCTTGACGTGGACCTTGTCAGAGCTCTGACAGCATGGGGCTGATGAGTTGGATAAAAGAACGCCGTGGTCTGGCATTGCAACTGGGCGACGATGATATAGTAGTATTGTATGTTTTTTTTTTGAAAGGTATGAACTGATCCTGGCTCCTACTGACTTTGTGTTATCCAGTGTGGTGGGTCCTTCGGGAAGTGGAAAGAGTGCGGTACGGCTTCCCTCAAGTTCTTGCTACGGTTGAGCTTCAATGCATTCGCAGTTTGTAGCACAAGCGACAAAGAGCTCCGATCTTGTCAAAGTTGGCACAAGCCTTCGACCTTGCACGGCGACAGTACGGGCAATTAGATGCGAGCTTACTGACGGAGCGAAGGATACTTTGGGGGCCACGATGCAAAAGAATATCGTGTTCGTGGATACGCCTTCCTTTCGTACTCTGGCCGGCCGACTTGATGAAACGGCAGAGAAGGAAATGAAGAACTGGTTGAAAAATTCAAAGTAAGATTTCCTTCGCGTATTCGATGTGACGAAAAGCGACAGTCCGTCCGTTCAGATCCAAGTCTACTCCCAGTCTTGTCGGGACCATTTATATGCACCGGGTCGAAACCGACCCTCGAAACGATTCTATTCAGCAACACCTGAATTCTTTCGCTTGTACTTTTCCAAAGGAATCCGTCTCTTCCCCCAAGAGGCTACACGCCGTTTTCAGCTACGAGGGCGTAATTCCCGACCACACGGTTCAACTACGCAGGAATACGTTTGAGGCGCAGCTAGCCGCACTGCGCCCGAGCCTCGGGCAACTGAAATGGGACACTTCCTTCCACCCCACCCTTTTTCGACACAGCGATTCTGAAACAGCCTGGCAAGCTGTAGTAGCACTTTTCTCTGTGGCGGGGTAGTTTGTGAAGGGGAGGTTTGCTGGACCGACCGAAGCGACAAGACTACTAAATTAGTATGGTCATGATTCTGAATCAGGATGATATATAATACGTTGTAGCCGCAGCTATCGCTTGCTGCTACTATTGATCAAGTTGGTCACCTCGTGCAAAGTTATGTAGTCCACGCACGAACAACGCCTCGCCGCACTCGAATCCGAAATCCAAGCCCTGGAAGCCGGAAACGTCGCCCCCAAAGAATGGACCCCCTCGGCGAAGCCTCTGCCCGGTCTCGCCCACACAACTCCCTCCTCAGCCACGACCTCGAATTCGACCGTACGACCCGCACCGTTCCCATCGTTACCGAAGCCGTCGTTGCCGCGCTCGAGGAACGCATCAAGGCACGCATCAAAGAGGGCCGGTTCGACGACGTGGAACGTCGCCGTCCCGTGGGGGATACGGTGCCATTTTTTTTCCATCGCGCGTGGTCGAGCTGCAGGATACCAAGTCGGCGCAGTCGGGGACTTCGGTCGACGATTGGGATGGGCGGTTACAGCGGCAACACGACGAGATTACCGCGTGTTGGATGCGCTGTGTAATGCGCACTATATGCCAAAACCGGTACGTTGGTGTCTAATATCCCCTTCCCCCCTTTGTCTTTGTGTTGGTCACAACGGCCCTCCGGGCAACCCTGGACCCGCGTGCAAGGTGAAGCAGTGCAACGAAAATTTATCTTATAATGATACGGCGGCTCTGATTACAAGACCATGCGAATGTACGAATCTCGGGTGTCTCGAAATTGGACAAAGTTACAATCAGTAAGCTTCAACAATCGAGAAGGATATTATAGAGTAGCTCACTCAGGACGATGTTGAAAGGGGATGAGAGTGTTGAGTATAGGGGCGATTAGCACTCAAATAATAGAGGGGCTCGTTGGATAATCAATAGAATTCAGTGAGGGCCGGCTGTTTCCAAACGAGGTAAAAGGCTGATTATGGACAGTTTTTCTTGACAAACCTGGACCTCTCGGGTCCAGGATTTGGGATGTACTCATGCTGGAGGGGACAGCCAAATGCAAGCATCACGACAGTATCCGATATTCCGGCTGCATCCCTCGAATCAGCGCTCCCTTCCAGCCGACCGTTCGCCAGCATACTCGCGCCCGAGGAAGTCCTAGCCGGTGCCCGTAGCGAGCTCACCCCAGCCGAAAAACGCGCACGACGTGTCAAGGAGCGAAAAGCAAGCAAGACGCCAACAAGAAGCGCAAGGGCAACGTTAAGAAAAGGGGCTGCGCTCAAGAGCCTCGTCAAGTCTGGAAAGGGCGTCGGACAGAATGCGGAGCAGGCGATATGATAAAAAGTCGTATACATCACGTAATGCCACACAATCGAACGCGATGGTGGGTTATGTCACTGACACAGATGATTGAGATTGGTACAGCCCTACGGGCACCCCTGGACCCGCAAGACCTTGCACGTGTGCCGGTTCCCATGTTGCAGCAAGTAAACGATGCACAGAATTAGATGATCCGCACGAGACAACCTGCGACGATCAACTCGTCGCGCCCGCTCAGCTTCCATTTCTTGTTCGTGTGCCTGAGGAGGACCTAGATGAAAGATTCGAACGTCGTGTCGAGGACACGTAGATCGCCTGATCATGAAGACCAAAGCACAGAACGACACTGACACGGCATATGAAGCCGCAGGCCCGTAGCTCGAGGATATCAGGTCGTTATAAAAATAAAAATAATAAAAAGAACTGATAGCTAATGTGCACTGGCATATCAGATCGCGTGCAACCCGGACACTACTTACTATCTATGTGACCGGAGCATCTCGGTATTTTCCTATTTAGTTTGGCGTCACACATTCGAACCTGGAAACCTGTCCCTTCGGGTCCAGGAATTGCCACATCAACTACTACTGTAATATACAGACTATCACAGAATCTATCGCATATATGTAGCTTGACAGTGATCACAAATAGCGTAGTTAACAAAGTATGAGTAACTAAGCTTGCGCAAAGTCAATAACTTTCTGCAAAACAACATTTGTTCAGAACCACATGGAGCGTGACAACAGGTCCAACTTACCGTGCCGGACTTTCGTCCGAACAGCCACAGAAGAATGCGCCTGGAGAGCGGGATCTTCATCTCCTTGATATCCTCGAACGTCTTCTGTAGCTGAGCGTCGATTTTGTCGCATTCCGCCTGGAGACTCTTGACCAAATCCGGATTGTTCTGCTGCTTCGCCTCCTCTGCGAGATCCTTTACCATCTTCTTCTGGTCTGCGAGGAGCTTCTGGAGTCGACTGTATATCATTTTGCCCGCCTCCGTCTCGTTTAGGCGCTTCTGCTGCTCGAGAAGCTCTTCCTGTAGGAGAAGCTCCTCTCCATCTCCATTATTTCCCATCCTTAGGAGACTTCCGACGATCTCCTGTGCGGACTGGGTTGTATTGTGGAACTTGTACATGCTGGCGCCTCCCTCTATCAGTTGCCGCCAAAAGTCGTCTCTGAGCTGGGTCTCCCTTCGTACTGTCGCATTTTGATCCTTCGCTTTGTCCCACATGGTAGTGATGAGACGCGTTCGCGGTAGGGGTACAGCGCCGCAAAGCCGCCCAAACATCTGAAGATTCTTGTAAGCAGAACCGGACATACGATTGTCCGTGATTCTGTGGACGTAAATTATCCCAGCGATTTTGAGCGAGGTCCCGTCAGGATACCTTTATGTATATCAGGCAAAGATCGAAAATATTCAACATATGATGTACTTTTGTATGAGCCAGTCGGCAATTACCCTTAAGATCTCGGAATCCGACCGATAGGTATCATCGAAACCAGGTGTGTCGACTAAAATAACATTGTGACTCCCGTACGAGATAGGGTACGGGGTGACATCCTTGGTGTCGGACTTGAGGTGACTCGCTTTGCGCCCTTCTGTATTCCCAGTAAGATTGTTGATAAACTGTTCGTCTGTAATCTGAGAAATGAACGTCAAAGGTATCACGAATACACCCACGTTACTCTTCCCGGACCCCGTTGGCCCCATGATACTGTTATGCATGACTGTTTCAGAACGGTGACGATAACCTGCAATTGATTACTCACACAATAATAAAGTCATCTGGGTGTGGGTTGAAGCGGTCTTTGCCTCTGAGCATGATGTTGTTTGTGGCAGAGATGTCGAGAGTAGATGTATCCAGGTGGAGAACGTAGACTGGGATTGTCAGATTCTGAAAAGCGGTTTAAGTTCGGTGTCCTCGCACAATCGTTCGTAGCCAAGCCTACACGTGGATCGGTGACTCAGACTGATATGGGAACCACTCCACATTGATTCGACGCGTGGTACCCTGCTATTTGACTGCTGGGCATGGGGTTGAAGGTAATTCCCAACGGTTTTGAGCCCTGTCACGGCGATACCGACTGCGGATTCGGAGGCCTCCTACCTTCAGGCTTCAATAACCCGTTCTGATACAAAGCGCTCACTGGTGGCAGACGTCATCATCACAATCCAGCTATGGTATTATTACCCAGCGATGGCGGAGAAGAAATGGATATCCGTATACTATCAATCAGCCGCTGCACTGCCATGCCCGTGCACAGCCGCTCCCCTGAGATCAAGCACGTACATCCAACAAACACGACTTGATGAAAAGAGCCTTACGACTTCAATGAACTGTACGCTGGGCTCGATAACCGAGATAGACGAGAGAGGACGACGACAGTTCAATGGGTGACTAAAGTGGCTTGGAGGAGGCGTGAGAGAGATAAAAATGACAACACGGAAGGCTGTTAGGATCGAGGTTGATTATGAGCACAGTGGCTGTGACATGCCACCTCTCCAACGCACCACCGGAGACCCTCGAACACATCCTTACCTCATGCCCTAGTAGTAGCCCCGAAAGATTGGGAGATCTGTCACCTCTGTGAGTATCAACCAACGAGAGGGCTCGCGCAGCGTGCGGAATAGCTGTTGAGTTGCCATTCATTTTAGCCGTGCTGCAGATCTGAGTCAGGGTGGGTCACCGGTCAGGGTAGTATACACGAGTTGACCCCGAGTTGATGCACGTTCAACTCCTGGGGCAGTGAAAGTTTAATTACCCCTCCGCTGGTAGCCGGCATGATCAAGTAGGCATTGCAGCAACGTTCGGTTTCGCTTCTTCCAGTTTGTTACTGTGGTGGAACTCGGTGATAGGCCGCATCTTTGTGCCGTTTTCGCCGACTCTCAGCAGGGTTACAGGAAGGCAGGCAAGACGGTGCTGATGCGCGGTAAATTTCGCTGGAAAACCCGGTTCACTCATTCTGAGAATATCCGACTTTGGCGGGCAGCGGGTTAGAGGCTCCCCTGATCTCAGGGCCTATGCCACTTCACCTGAATATGGCTTCTGTCATACGGGACTAAAACGTCCCACTGATTTGAAGCATGTTGATCGGCCCATCATGCATCCGAATCTCCGACTCCGATGTTGGGCGTACACCTTTCATGGACGATCGAGGGGGAGCGCCTGCACCCTGTCATTCCAAAGTCATATCTTGGCGCTCGCGCGGAGTGGTCAGTTCTCCGGGTTTCTTTAGCTCAAGTCTGTCTCCCTCACTCGCAACACCCTGCCCCGTCCGTTCTCACTGGGAATCAGAATATGGTCTCTGACCAAAGCCAAAGCTGGACCCCTTCCTTGAAGGACGGGACCAACCCTGTATCTACAAACCCGGCTACGGAGAGATTAGGATTAGGGGATACCTTTTCTCCTACCCTTACCGACGCCGCCCACCCGCTCCCACTATCCGGCGCCGCGTCTTCGAGTTACCAACATCCTCCGGACCCCTCTGGATCCACTCATGCTGCCGTTCGTGGTGCTGAGTCAAGTAGCCATAACAGTTCTATCAGCGAAGATGACATAGTAATCGCGTATGCTTCTTTAGGGTTGTGCTTTTGCTTTTGCTTATCATGCTTTCTATTAGGGTTATGGGACTCACAGGGGCGGGAAAGAGTTCAGTGAGTCATTGGTGTGAGCTTCTACACCCAATACTGAGGTATTCACAGTTCGTCAACACGGCGGCTGGAAGGACAGAAGTCGTGATAGGCGACGACTTGAAATCCAAGACACGAGATATACAACATGTCCGATGTCTCCATCCCGATGGTCGTCGGAATGTTGTCTTGGTAGATACCCCTGGATTCGACGACACAGAGCGTTCCGACGCTGAGATCCTAAGGAACATAGCCGATTGGTTGAAGGTGACGTGAGTAAACTTGAGAGTGTGGTCGAGCCCGCCTCACTCGATATTCATAGGTACCAGAACCAAATCAAACTTTCTGGTCTTCTTTACCTCCACCGCATCTCAGACGTCAGGATGGCTGGAACGCCTCTCAGGAATCTTTCCGTATTCAAGGACCTGTGTGGCGACAATAAGATGAAGAACATTGTCCTCGTCACAACGATGTGGGACGAATTTGAGGACAAATCAGTTGGTTTCGAAAGGGAAGAAGAGCTTTTCTCGGATTTCTGGAAGGATATGATACGTCTCGGCTCGCGCACTTGTCGTTTTCAGGGTACCCGCGAATCAGCCTGGGTGATCATCAATCACTTAGACTTGGAAGGACCTGCCAAGAAGTGCACCCCACTGAAAATTCAGCTGGAGATGGTTGATCGCGGCTTGCAACTTCATGAAACAACGGCAGCAAAAACCTTCATCCGTTCCCTTGCAGGAGAAGCTAAAAAGTTCTGGGCAAAGCTGCGTAACAAGTCCCGTTGGAAGACCACCACCCCAAGAGAGCCTTCGATCGGCCTTCGGTTACGTCATTTCCCAAGCAGGTCCTCCACGATCAGATCAAGCTCTTCTGATGCCGGCCGGTCTGTAGATTCTTCGACAGGTTCTTCAAGAATTACCTCTTGCGATTCTACACCTCTGTCTAGTCCAGCCGAAAGCACCTGGTCGTATTGTAGTATGAATGGTCGACAGGATATACTCTCGGTTACGATCAAAGTTCTCGGGTGTGCCCATCAGATGGCTGACATAGCCCACATCCCCATGCTTCGAGGAATAATCGGGACGGCCCTGTACATAGCCAAACTTATCCAGGTCAGTACCCCGCTCTTGATAGTCTGGAACCACTCTTACAGGCTTTTCAGGACATGGGTGGCACACACCATGCGATCAGCCAAGTGATAGAGAGCACCGGGTGGCTGCTCGATGAGATCACACAGTATGCGATGCGATCTGAGCTGTCCAGAGATATGAAACGAGCACTGAACTCTTTTCAAAGGTAGGTTACTTTGAGTAGCCGTTACTAAGGAGGGACACGCATACTTACCATCACTTTAGGGAACTCAACAATCTTCAAAAGGTTGTAATCAAGATTTCGAGTAGAGGCCGCATCGCTGGCTTCTTCTTGTACGATGCGGACATACAGACGATCACAGCGTGCACCGCCTCGATTAAAACCGTCTTCAATAAGCTTGAGGTACGATTATGTTCAGTGCCCTCGCTTAATATCGCTAATGCTGGGAAATAGATCAAGCTCGCCATAGACAACCGTCAGGCTATCGCACGACTTGAATGTCAATTGACAACGCTATCGGCAAGCACAGTATTGGTTTGTCCACTCCTTAGAATCACTGGAGCGTCTTCTGATTTTTGTGGCAGCGGAAGTGTGAATGTGGGATGTGGGCCGCTCCTCGTGAAGAACCTGAAGCACAGGCAAACGGACAGCCGTCCGTTTCCACGCGTCAATCCCGTGATTGCTAGACTTCAGGATCACGATGCCCCTGTAGCGAATTCGGTGCTGGTCACCGAACAACGTCAGCTGAATGCTATGATACTCATAATATGGATACGCGAGTTTGAACATACAACACTATTTATTCTACTGCGTTCTGTCAGCATTAATACTCGTCGTGCAGCATTATACAACCGGCTTTATGATTTTCGAGATCAAGTATCACAATCACCGTTGGAGACGCCAGACAACGTCGTGCTACCCACACGTGTAACGGACTACTGCTCGACCCCCACCCTGGAATCCCCTGCGTTGGCCCTCCGGCTCGTCCTGACCCCTGCCTACTCAGCCACCCCGTGGTCGGTTCCACCAGTCATAAGGAGCTTCTCTATAGCCCTCCATGCTACTTCCGGTTCGCCTTGGAAATGCACCTGGTGTATCGAAGGTTGCCATCTGGATTCAGGTTCAATTAGCAAATCCATTTGGTTATGAAGAATGGATTGGTGTTTCTTGGTCTTGACGTCGGAAACGTTTCCCGAAGTGTTGTCATGGCTTATGACGATGTGTAGCCGGATTTTGGAATGGCTGTCGCCGAGCCGAGAGATATTAGTGAGTTCCTGGAGGTGGTTTTGGATAGGTTCAATCCAAGGATCGGTTTCGATTCGATGCATGTAGATTACCCCCAGACGTCGGGGCTTGTGTCTGAGGGTTTATCGGCGTCACATCGGAGTGAAGGAAGTACGGGAAGGCTTACTCTATCTGCTCGACCCATGTCCTAATCTCCTTTTGTGCGTCGATATCGTCGCACCCAGTGTGGAACGAAGGAGTGTCAACGAATATGATGCTCTTTAGCCTTTCTTGTCGCAGGTCTATCTTTGCTTCATCCGTCAATTCGCATCGAATTGCTTGAACCGTTGTAGTGGAAGGGTGGTAACCTCTACTGCTTTTGACCAACTTTTCAGCTCTTGTTGCTTCCTTGATGAACTAGGATGGAAATGAGATGAAACCAAGTGGTGTGCGAGGAGCGGGCCTATGCGCGTACCCAACTTTTTCCAGATCCTGTAGGCCCCACTACGCTGTTGTATGACTCGTTATGAGGGATAGATGAAAACCATAAGTAGTGACTTTCAACGCACAACACTACAATATCATCTTCCAATATCGATGGTGCGGACGCAGACGAGCCTTGCTTAAATTTGTTCCACAAATCAGCAAGCAATCGGGTCAAGTTGTGTATCATGTCCCTAGTCTACAAGGGTGTCCGGGGATGTAAGTCGCTGTACAGCGCACTTGAAAGATTGAGTCCATACCTGAATCCTGTCATATGCTGCACGTTAGCTGTCTCAATTCACCTGCTATGTATATAACCGGATATGTACTTATGAAGGGCCAATGCAAATAATTTATGAATTTACGGGCAGTTACTCGCTGTACAGGTTTTTTTCTGCGGATGACACCAAGATTATTGGTATGCGTTATCTAACAACAGATCTGGAGGCCGCAGTGGGGCGAGTCCATATCTAATTCTTCGCGGGATGAGAACGCTGGGTCAAGAATACAGCTGATGCCACCAACCGATGAGGCCGTGATATGACCGATGAGGGTCCAATGATACGAGGGTATCAGAATGCAACTCACCTTCATCCTCGACCACGGGAAAAGAAACGGAGAAGATACTCCAACCAAGGCAACCTGAGTTCTTGTATCCGGCGCAATTTGTCCTCTATTTGCACACCCAAATCATTGTATTCCTTTTGAAGCTCCAACACGCTCGCATCAGCCGTGCTCCTCTCCCTTAGACTGTCGATCTTCTGTAGAAGCATCGTTTGTCTCTCGACGAGCCATTCAAGCCGAGAATACAGCTCTGTCCTAGATTCAATTTTCTTGAACACCTTCCGCAGATCGGCCAATTCTACTTGAAGTAGTGCCGCCCCGCGACCGGCCTCCTGGCTGACAATTTGTTGAAGAACTGTCTTCGCTGAGTCATCGTCGTTCCTGCAGCAAGCTACCTGAGCCCCTTGAATAATCATTGGCTTCCAGTATATCGTCTTCAGTTCCTCCAACCTCCTCTCGCCGGTAGGCCGATCAACTTCATCCCACATTGTCGTAGTCAGGTATACTTTATCTAGAGCGCCTTTTCCGCACAACTTTCGGAATATTCGGAGGTTCTTCAGTGGTGTGCCAGCCATGCGAATGTCCGTTATCCGATGCAGATACAAAATCCCAGACAGAAGCTTCCCCCTCTTGTAACTGTGAGAACGAGGGTAGACATGAGAAGCGCACGTCGGTGAGGATCATGCCATACCTTACGTTGAGCCAATTGGAAAGCATGTCCAAGATTTCAACATCCGATTTGAACGCGTCGTCAAATCCCGGTGTATCCACAAGAACTACGTGTCGTCCACTCTCCTGGAGTAGGAATCTGATAGCAAGGACATCTTTTGTACAACAGGTCAAGTCATGGCCTATTCCCGGAATTTCATGCCCACTTGCAAGGCGTACGAACTGTGGGGATAATATGAGCGAACGAATTCCAGTATTTGCTATTTGTCTCACCGTGCTCTTGCCAGAGCCTGTCAGCCCCATGACACTTGAAATATTGAATTTGACATTTCACCGTCAAAACTTGTATCACGTACGCTATCACAATATCGTCTGGCTCCAGGACGTCTGTGCTTATCGTCGTAGGTTCTTCAGAAACACGAAGACCTCGAGCCGTCTCGGTGAGCTCGGCGTCTGTCTGCGATTGTTGTCCTGCGAAAGTCAGGGGCGGAGGGTGCACCATCGCAAAGGGCTTGCGGGGATAGAAACGGAGGAGATTCTGCAACCACGACAATCTTAGCTCCTGCATCTGGCGCAACTTGTCGTCTATTTGCGCCCGCAGATCATTATATTCCTCCTGAAGGTCCGCCAACGCTTTCGCGTCTGGAGTCGCCTTCCTCTGCTCGTCGATCTTCTGTAAGAGCACCATTTGTCTCTCGACGAGCTTCTCAATCTGAGAACACAATTCTTGCCCAGCTTCTGTTTGTTCAAGCTCCTTGTTCAGGTTGGCCATTTCTTCCTGGAGTAGCACTGCCTTGCGAATGGCCTCGTGGCTAACGATTTGTTGAATAATCTTCTTCGCTGAGTCATCGTCGTTCCTACAGCAAGCCACCTGAGCTCCTTGAATAATCATTGACCTCCAGTATTCTGTCTTGAGCTCCTCTAACCTCCTCTCGCCAGTAGACGGCTCAACCTCGTCCCACATTGTCGTAGTGAGGTATACTTTATCTAGAGCGTCTTTTCCGCACAGCTTTCGGAATGCTCGGAGATTCTTCAGCGATGTACCAGCCATGCGATTGTCCGATATCCGATGCAGATACAAAATTCCGGACAGAAGTTTCTCCTTCTTGTAGCTGTGAGAACGGGATCAGAGCTGAGAACAGCGAGCCAAAAAACATCACGCATTACCTTGAATTGAGCCAATCTGATATCATGCTCAAGATTTCAAGATCAGATTTTAACGTGCCGTCAAATCCTGGCGTGTCCACTAGAACCACGTGTCGACCACTCTTCTGGTCCCGGAATCTGATAGCTAGGACGTCTTTTGTAAACGATGTCAACGTGTGGCCTATTCCCTGAATGTCATGTCCACTAGCAAGGCGTACGAACTGAAGGAGTGTAAGTGAACGAAGTCCATCATCGCTATTTGTCTCACCGTGCTCTTGCCAGAGCCTGTTGGACCCATCACACTTGAGGATGTTAAGTTGGAGGTCTGACCATCAAGAGATGTGTCACGTACGCTATCACGATATCGTCTGTTTCCAAGTCCTCTGTGTTCACCATCGCAGGGGGTGCTTCGGAAAGCTGGGGTCCTGGAGTCATCTCGGTGAGTTCTGTGTCTGTCTGAGATTGTTGCCCCGCGTTAGTCTGGGACGGCGGAGGGTGCATCATCTGTTCGCCTACCTGTGGATATCCTTGGATCGGTGGCCACGTCTGAGGTTGTTGCTCTATATTGGTGCGGAGCGAGGAGTCCATCATCACAGGAGGCTGTCCAGAAACCTGAGGCAATCCTTGAACCGACCCGGGATGCTCTCTGTCTGGCTGGAATCATTGTCCCGTGTTAGGCTGGGGAGAAGAGTACATCGTCGCAGGGAGTTGTTCGCTTACCTGTGGAGATCCTTGGATTGGTGCCTCTATTTGAGGTTGTTGCTCTATACAGGTGCGAAGCGAGGAGTTCACCATCACAAGATGTGCTTCGGGAACCTGAGGTCCTGGGGTCATCTGGTATTTTCTATCTGTCTGGAATTATTGTCCTACATTAGTCTAGGACGGAGAGTGCATTATCACGAGTTGTCAGCCTACCTGCGATGATCCTTGGATTGGTGGCCATGTCTGATGTTGATTCTCTGTACTGGTGTGAAGCGAGGAGTACGCTGTTACAAGGTGTTCTTTGGAATCCTGGAGTCCTGGGGCCGTCTGGTATTCTCTATCTGCCTGGAATTGCTGTCCTGCGTTAGCCTGGAGCGGAGGGCACGTCATCGCAAGAAATTATTCGCCTACCTGCGGACAGCCTTGGTTTGATACCTCTGCCTGAGATTGTTGCCCTGTACTGGCGCGAGTCTGGGAGGGCACATTCACAGATGATTCTTCGCGTGCTTGACCAGGTCCCCGACTCGTCCGTTTTTTCCCAATGAGAAGCTGGTGGGAAGGGTCAAACTGAGAGCGTAGTAAGCAACAGCAATGTTACTGACCTTCCACATTTTTGTGTGGGCCTTTGCCGTCGATGCTTCAAGGATTAGAAGTATGGACCGAAGTGTTGATTCTGACTTGTATTGAAGGTCTCGTGATGAACCGTTCCTTCGTTCGCGAGTGGGTGGTAGTGGGATGATTGGCTATTGAATGGGATGGTTCAAGGGCGGACAGCCGAATTCAACGTGGTATGACAGAATTCCTCCTGGGCTGGTGGCGTATATTCACGGTGGAATTTGGAATGGCTAGCAGGGTGACCCAATGGAGGCAGCCCCACGCAACTCCGACTCACATCGCTGCAAGCTGGTGAGAATTGAATATTCTTTGGACCAAGACTCCAAGACTCAAGCTATGTGCACTTGGCAAAATGTCGTCGTAGTTGAGAGTCGTGCGTGTAGAGTGTTCCACTTCAGACTGACTCGCTGACTAAGCCACGGAAAGGTGGCGCATCCACCGTCACTTTGAAGCCACCGGTCCCCTTGTCGTGAACTTCTAGTAACCACTGGCACAGCCTGGTAATGGTTCGTAGCGGCCGTGAATTATTCAAGGACTCTACCAGGACTCTCCGGTAGTAGAAGCCAAAAGATAGGGAAACTGGTACGTGATTGGGGGTGCAACGTTGAGACCATCAGCCACGTTGGGGGGTTCTCGTGTTGTGATGACTCATTGAAACTCCCTTGAACTCTATCACCTGCTGCAGTGTGGTGCATGTCTGTATCTTCCTGTGCATCGACGCGTGGTAGCCACGGTTCCTGTCTCGTGACATTATTCTGTGGTAGCTTCAGTTCACGGGTACGTGTACCTCCCCAACTTCCAATTTCCTCTGCCTCGGGTTACTCACAGACGCGACCTCACAGCCTGCCCTCCCTCGAGCCGTACTGTGGCCTCTCTCGCAAGTTAGTGCTTGCATTCGACGTTGGGACCACGTACAGCGGAATCTCGTACTGCATTCTCGATCCTGGAGAGATTCCCAAGATTCTCGGAGTTGCGAGGTGGGTGATACTTTTTCGTGGGGAAGGAGGAGGTGGCGCTGAGTTGGAATACTGTTTTATCATCCAGGTATCCTGCCCAGGACCACGTCGGAGGCGATAACAAGATACCGTCCATCTTGTACTATGACCGTCAAGGTATTGTGAGAGCTATCGGCGCCGAGGCACTGCAGCAGCACATCATTGACCAGGCAGAGGAAGAGGGTTGGGTTAAACTCGAATGGTGAGTCCAGGAAGAGACAAATTCTCTCGTTTCTTCGTTTACAAATACGCTATCAGGTGGAAACTTCACTTGCGGGCAAAGCATTTGGCATCGTCGCATATCAAAGACAAGGACATCCCACCCCTCCCCAGGGATAAAAGCGCCGTTCAGGTACTTGGGGATTTTATGCGGTATCTCTTCGACTGCGCTCGCACCTATATCATCGAATCGCATGCCAGTGGCGCCTCCATGTGGGATTCTATAGAGAAGAACATCGAATTCATTCTCACCCATCCCAATGGATGGGAAGGGTTACAGCAGCAACAGATTCGTCATGCAGCTAAGCTTGCTGCGCTGGTTTCTAAAAAAAAGTCTGTAAGTCGAATTCACCTACTAACGGAAGGAGAAGCTAGTCTTCATTTCTGCGTCACCCAAATGTTGGCGTCGGACTCGCTTTCCAGCCTGTCTATTGTCAGCACCGACGCGCTCGAGGAAGCGGAGGACGAGTCGGAACATCGAGGGATCGTCATTATCGACGCCGGAGGTGGTACTATTGATTTGAATGCCTACTCTATCAAGCTATCGCCTCCAACAGAATTCAAGGAGATTGCGCCTGCAGAATGTAAGACGTACCCGCAGAATTCAAGTTTTTTCTATAACATCCTCGTCCTAGGTCGCTTGCAAGGATCGGTTTTCGTCACGCAAAGGGCGCACGCATTTCTAAAGGGTATGTCCTCATTGTTATTCCAGAGACCCTCGAGAATGATATCGTCTACCACAGCCAAACTTGCCAACTCGCAGTACGGATCACCTGACATCGTCCAGCAGATGAAGGAGGTATTCGACCAGACAACAAAACTGAGGTTCCGCGATGCTGGCGATCCGCAATACATCAAGTTCGGCACAGTACGTGACAAAGACCCCCGATATGATATTCGCTCCGGCCAGCTGAAGTTGGCTGGGTAAGCGGGCTTCTTATATTGAATGCATAGTACTGACCTTGGAAAATTTGAACAGAGAACACGTCGCAAAGTTTTTTGAACCCTCTGTAGAGGCGATCGCTGATGCCTTTGAGAAGCAGCGCGAAGCGGCAGCGAAATTGCAAATCCAAATCAAGGTAAGCTTGATTCCGATATTACGTTCCATGCGAAGCTAGATGATGCTTTGTTGATAGTATGCTTTCCTCGTTGGCGGTTACGCGGCCAGTGATTTCTTGTATTGCCGCCTTCAGCTGCACCCTGCATTTTCGGAGGTGCAGTTGTGCAGACCTTTGAGTCAAGTGTATGTTTCATATTGACTTGATTCTATCGTACTTATCTCCTCTTCAGTAACAAAGCCGTCGCAGATGGTGCTGTGTCTTCCTACGTGGCTCCCCTCGTCACTTCGCGAACATCAAAGCACACATATGGTGTAGAATGTATTTGTACATATAATCAATCTCTTCCTGATCACAGAGAGAGATCCCACACTCAATTCATGATGCCGTCAGGGACCAGAGTGTTGCCAGATGCATTCGAATCGATTCTGAAGAAGGTTCGCACTTGCGACTCTACTTGTGGACTCTTTGCTCATTCTTCTGACAGGGAGTCCAAGTTTCGGAGCAACAAGAATTTCGACGGTCCTTCACTATGGAGCTTACTTCACCCTCTGAATTGAAGACATTAGACGAAACCATTCTTGCATATCGCGGAAATCTTCTGGATCCCCAATGGACGGACGAAGAACCTGGTAATATCTGGTTACAATGTAGCTAACGTGCACTACTGACGAATGAATTTGAATACAAGGATGCTTCACTGAGCTGTGTAACGTGGTTGCTAGTACTTCCAAGCTGGCTCGCTCTCTTGAACCGCAAGTGGCTCCTGACGGGGGCGTCTTCTACCAGTCTGATTACGAGGTTATCTTGCTTTTTGGCCTCACAGAGTTGAAAGCGCAGATAAGCTGGATGCATGAGGTTCGTCTTCTCATCGTACTGAGCGAGATGGATCACTTATATGGTGTCTAGGGTGTGGAAAAGAGGTGAGAACTGCGGTCCACTTAAATGCTGATAGATTCCTTGACCCGGCTTGGGCACGAACAGAAGTCCCGCTTCGATCGTGTACACCGACTAATCACTCCCTTTGATTGCTTATGAACATTTATGTTTTCGTCTCCTTGTATTCGCATCTACCACCAAATCACCTGTTTTGTGTGTTCAGCTCGGATCTATACCACGCCATTCATCAGCGAATGTTGTAGTCACGAGGTAAGACACGAGTGTTGACACGAGAAGTCACCAAATAGACCAGATTGGCTCTTAGTAACAGTGCCACCGTGAAGCAACTGTGGGTCCAGACTCAACGCGGTGGAGATATGGATGCGGGCGACTGGTGCGTGATGGTGATTCGTGATGATATGTGCCAAGGAATGGGATTATCGGTCGCCCCATTAAGGTGTTCCTCAAGTAAGTTACATCAAACCCCCTTGGACCAAATCACCTCGTGGGTACAATTACTGAATGCGTGTTCCTGTCCTTTGACGCATGGCAGCCACAGTTTTCGTCTCGTGTCTGCCTGGAGACTTGGGTGCCAGGGAGACTCGTGCCTCCTCATCTCTTTAACTTGCCAACCAGCACGGCAACGTGAGCTCACAACATGCCCTCTCGCGAGCCGTACCGTGGCCTCTCCCGCAAATTAGTGCTTGCTTTTGACGTTGGGACAACATTTAGTGGAGTCTCTTACTGCATACTCGATCCCGGGGAGGTCCCAAAGATTCTCGGAGTTTCGAGGTAGGTCAAGCTAGGCAGTGGGTGGTTTAAATTGGGTGGCGCTGAGATGGAGCTCATTCAGGTATCCTGCCCAAGATCACGTCGGGGGCGATCACAAGATACCGTCCATCCTGTACTATGACCGTCAAGGTGTTGTGAGAGCTGTCGGCGCCGAGGCGCTGCAGCAACATATCATTGACCAAGCAGAGGAAGAAAACTGGGATAAACTCGAATGGTAAGTTCAGAGTGGAGACACCTCTTCGTCGTTCTTTTCCTTACAGAGACGCTATTAGGTGGAAACTTCACTTGCGAGCCAAGCACCTAGCATCGTCGCATATCAAGGATGAAGATATCCCACCTCTTCCTCAGGGCAAAAATGCCGTCCAGGTGCTTGGGGATTTTATGCGGTATCTCTTCGACTGCGCTCGCGCCTATATCACCGAGTCGCACGCCAGTGGTGCATCCATGTGGAGATCTATGGAGAACAATATCGAGTTCATCCTCACCCATCCGAATGGATGGGAGGGGCTACAGCAACAGCAAATTCGCCGCGCTGCTGAGATTGCTGGGTTGATACCTAGCGGAAATGAACATGCGGGTCGCATTCATCTTCTGACGGAGGGTGAAGCAAGCCTTCAATTTTGTGTCACCCACGTGATAACGTCGGACTCGCTTTCCAACATCCCCATTCTCAGTGCAGACGAATATGAAGAGGAGGACGAGGAGCCAGAACATCAGGGGATCGTCATTATCGATGCTGGAGGTGGTACCATCGACTTGAGTGCATACTCCATCAAGTTATCGCCTCCAAAAGAGTTCAAGGAGATCGCGCCTGCAGAATGTAAGACTCCCCAGGACGATTTTAATTATTTCTAATACATTGTCTCCACAGGTCGACTCCAAGGATCGGTTTTCGTGACGCAAAGAGCTCACATGTTTCTCAAGGGTATGTGGTACTCGAAACTTCAGAAACCGTAATAGTTTCACATTTTGCCACAGCCAAGCTTGCCAACTCACGATATGGGTCGCCTGACGTCGTCCAGCAGATGAAAGAGATTTTTGACAAGACTACGAAACTGAGGTTCCGTGATGCTGGTGATCCGCAATACATCAAGTTTGGGACTGTCCGTGACAAAGATCCCCAATATGACATTCGTTCTGGTCAGCTCAAGTTGGCTGGGTAAGGGGACTCCTTGTACTTGGCGCATATTAGTCCTAACTTCGACACTCACACAGCGAAGACGTTGCAACATTCTTTGAACCCTCTGTGGAGGCGATCGCTGATGCCTTTGAGAAACAACGCCAAGCTGCAACGAGGTTACAGATCCAAATCAAAGTGAACTTAGCTTTGATGTTTCGTTTGGCGCGTGGATTGACAAGTACTTTCTAGCATGCTTTCCTAGTAGGCGGTTATGCCGCTAGTGATTTCTTGTATCGCCGTCTTCAACAACATCCGGTATTTTCGGATGTGCACCTGTGCAGGCCTTCGGGTCACCCGTATGTATCGTCACATCCCAATTGAGTCATGCTTGTTGAATACTCATCCCATTCTCAGTAACAAGGCCGTCGCAGATGGCGCTGTGTCTTCCTACGTTGACCCGCTCGTCACCTCGCGAACATCAAGATACACGTATGGTATAGACGTTGTTAGACCATACAACCCTTCTTCTTTCGATCACCGAGAAAGAGAACACACCCAATTTGCTACACCGTCGGGGAGCATGGTCTTGCCAAACGGATTCAAATCAATCTTACTGAAGGTCTCTACCTAGCTATCGACGTCATACTAGCTCATCGTTTACTTTGCCAACAGGGTGTTCAAGTCTCGGAGCAACAAGAATTTCGCCAGTCATTTTTCAGAGAGGGGAATTTACCCTCCGAATTAGCACATGTAAATGCGTCCATTCTAGCGTACAGGGGTGATCTTCCCGATCCCGCATGGAAGGACAAGGAACCTAGTAAGCCTCTTGGTCCAAGTGGCCGATGGGCGCCGCTGACGAGTGTCTCGATCTACAAGCACGCTTCACGACATTGTGTAATGTCTTTGCTGACACGTCTGCAATTGCTCACTCTTTGCGTCCGCAACGAGGTCATAGAGGAGATGATTATTATTCCCTGTATTTCGACGTCATCCTTCTCCTCGGCCTGACGGAGTTGAAAGCGCAGATTAGCTGGGATGACATGGTACGTCTTGTCACCGTCTTAGCAAACAATATAACTTACATGACAATTCAGGGTGTGGAGAAGAGGTAAGACCCAGACAGTGGTGTCGGATGACGCATTCTGCTAACATGAATACGAACAGAAGCCCCGCATCGATCGTGTATGATGACTAGTTGTAACCGCCTTGCCGGCTAATTTATGTGTCCTTCTTTGTATTCGTATCTGGACAAGGATTCGCCTTTTGTATTCTCTGAGCGAACTGGCCGCGAGGCAGGGTCGTGCTTTATGACAATACACCATGACTGACTTGTGTACGCCACGTTTGTCGAATTTCGAAGGAGTGTAGGCTGGTCACGCTGCGTTTCCCGCGTCAAGTTGCTCAGCCAAGTGGTAAGAGGGAGAGGAAAAGATTCGAGGAGAGGGGGTTGCCTGAGACTAGTTGGTTATACATTGTCGAAGCCCTCCCCGCGACGCCTGGTTGTCGTACTGATATTTGGTCAAGCTAATGACAACATGTGATATCACTTAAATATATCTAAAGTCTCTCGTCACGAGAAAATGAATCTGTTATGAGCAAATCCTGGATTATGGACAATGTTAGCACGTCTTAGACCAACAGGCTGTAATTGTAAACCAACATCTGGGGCAAAGGGCCATGCATGGAAAGCCTGTACAAGCGCTGCCCAATCTTGTACACTCAGCTCACGCATACGCTTGGATGTATCAACTGAGTGATGACCCGAATCTTGTGCGAGCGTTGCCAATAAAGTTGACGCACCCGGAGCCAAATGACTAACAAAGGATGAGTGACCAAGACCAAACAAGCTGTGCAGACTTACGAGATAGCACGCTTCAGTGGAGTCGATCTGAGGACAAACAGTTTGCGCAAGCAATAGTCCCACTTGTCGAGGAGACCTTTCTCGATGGCCTATCGAACTTGAGTCATTGTTATCCCAACTGAGCAAAATGAGGACAAGACCTGGTCCAACAATGGGTCCATAGTGATAGCCACCATATTCCTGTTTTGCCGGTTTTTCTTTGAACGACCTTCAGCGGCGGCGATATTCGGCGGCCAAAAGTGGTCTTCGTATGGTTGAAGGATACTCGCAGGGACGACTTCGCGAAACGAGGCAACTGCCTCGGCTATTACAGACAACTTGCACCGATTCTTCAGCTTATCGGGATTGCTGGTGTTTGCCGATATACGCTGCGAGAGGATGTCGGAATGGCCGAGCAACGCAGCAATATTGACTCACCTCCCACACAAAATCATGCATTATGTAGTTCATGGGAACTCTACCGTAGCGAAACAACCAGCCACGGTCGGGTACTAGGCGCAACAACTGTGCAATGAGCTGCTCGCCGTAGATGGAAGTAGGGAGATGAGCAATAAAACTGAGTGGGGGATCAGCTGGAGGCGACATAGGCTAATTGAGCTGCCATATTTCTGTGAGGGCCAGAAGACATACGTTCTTCCCAACTGGAAACTTCGACGTCTCGTAGATGACCCTCGGCTTCCAAATTGTGATAGGTACTCCATGCATATCCATCCCACGGGAGGACCTGCACGCGAGGATCGACAATTGGGAGCGGCTTTCGTGCGTTTAACGTGCCGTTTGAACAAACGGAAGATTGTATTGACTCACCCGAAGGCTATCAAGAAAACATTCAGAGTCCTCCAGCACAATAATCTTGCGAATCCGTTCCCTCGGCAGTTGCAGCAAGGCGCGCGTCAACACTCCTGGTCCTACGAGGACTGTCAATACAACATGCTGGTAAATCCAAAAACTTGATCGCACCTGGGAACGCTTCAATGATGACCTTGTCTTTTGTCCCAGCTGGAACAAACGCCTCCGCGACCTGGGCTGCTGTCTCTGAATTACGCAGACAAGCATGATGTTTCACAAGCTGTGCACTCGCTGCTGTTGGGAACGTTGGTACTCCTGGTGCACTGCAACGTCTTGCTGCGGTAAAAAACGAACGCTTGGGCAGGATTGACAACATACACTGCCAACTCTCGAATGGTTCACTCCCAAGGCAACCTCTATATTACGTCATCGAATTCGCCTTCGTCAGCTCACGTTGCAAGCCTGACATTTTTTTTGCAGGACACACTGTGCTCATTTTGCTTTGTGACAGAAGCTGGTTTGAATGTGAACACCGCGAACTGTGAGTCTTTGAAGAACTCCAAGTCACCCATTAAGCTCTGCACCTCGTGTAGGCGTGATCAAAGTGAGAATGAGCCGAAACAAGGCCATCACCGAGTCACTGAAGCCGCATGGTGTAGATACGGACTAGATCTGATCGGGCTTGCAGCAGCCTGTCCGCCTCGCCTTACCCTGCCTGCTACAAACACGAGGTGCGCCTGGCGTTGTGACACGCCGCTCTTCCTTCTACGCTTAAACGCGGGCTTAACTATCCAAAGCAATACACGACGAACAAGCTTACGACCCTCCTCCGACACATGCCAGAACGACAACCATACCAGGGGCCTGCTCGAAAGCTGGTCTTGGCTTTCGATATAGGCACAACGTACAGTGGCGTCTCGTACAGCATCCTCGACCCAGGCGAGCCGCCAGTCATCAGCGGTGTTACACGGTGAGCGATAATACAGATTCTTGGGATATCCAACGTTCATCGTGTGGAAAGCTTTCCTGCTACAGACCATGTCGGTGGAAACTCCAAGATACCGTCCATCGTGTATTACGACCTCGAAGGTGTCGCTCGCGCGTTCGGTGGCGAGGCCCTCCAGGAGAGCGTCATTGAGAAGGCAGAAGATGAAGAATGGGTCAAGGTGGAATGGTGAGAAACCTCTTTTCACCTGTCGTTCGCTCTCCACTGAAGTACGGGACACTAGGTGGAAACTTCATCTTAGACCCAAAAACTTGGCGTCCAATCACGTTACCGATCAAGATCTTCCCTCACTTCCTACGAACAGGTCCGCCATACAAATTCTCAGTGACTTCATGGGGTATCTTTTCCGATGTTCAAAGACCTATATTCAAGAAAGCCATGTGAGCGGACCTGAGATGTGGGCATCATTCGAGAACAATATCGATTTCGTTCTCAGCCATCCGAACGGATGGGAAGGTCCACAGCAAACGCAGATACGGCGAGCAGCAGTTCTTGCAGGATTAGTCCCGGATTCCCCTGAAGGTCAAGCTCGCATTCAGCTGGTCACCGAGGGCGAAGCGAGTCTGCACTTTTGTTTGAGTACTGAGAAGACGGCCGGTTCATTCAAGGTAAGCATGCGAGCCCATGCTTGATATGTGTTACTGACACCTCTTGTCAGGAAGACCAAGGCATCATGATCATTGATGCAGGCGGTGGAACCATCGATGTCAGCTCCTACTACATGACAACATCGCCCCCTACGTTCCAAGAGATCGCTCCTGTAGAATGTAAGCAGGAATTCGAATCGGGTTACTTGTACTGACCGATTGGGTTGAAGGCCGCTTGCAAGGCGCAGTGTTTGTCACCAGACGCGCTCAACAGCTCCTCACAGGTAAGTTAGAGGAATGGGGTACATTCGAATAGGCTTCGTGACTGTATCCCCGTAGTGAAGCTCACAGGCTCTAAATTCGGAACGCCGGAAGATGTTGCTCAGATGACGAGCGAATTCGACAAGACAACGAAGCTCCGTTTCAACAATCCTACTGAACCATCTTACATCCGTTTTGGAACCGTGAAGGACCGCGACCTCGCATTTAATATCAAATCTGGACAGCTCAAGCTCCCGGGGTATGTGATACTGTGCTATGCTTGACCTCGTCAGCCAATTCACGATGGTCGCAACCCAGAACTGATGTTGTGACCCTTTTTGAACCTTCGGCAGCGGCGATTATCGACGCTGTGGAGAATCAGCGGAGGCTGGCCACCAAACCTATCAACGTACGTCCACCCTAGATCGCAATACGAAGGAGACTAACTATCGCCCAGTCTATCTTTCTCGTTGGAGGTTTCGCTGCGAGTGATTGGCTCTTCTCGAAGCTGCAAGGGCATATCAGACCATTAAACCTCGACTTCTGTCGCCCGGACAGTCACACGTAAGCGTCGTCGTTCAAATCGACCTGGTCTCGTTCACGTATTTACTCTAATCGACTAGAAATAAAGCAGTCGCAGATGGCGCTCTTGCCTTCTACCTCGACCACAGGGTTTCAGCACGTGTTTCCAAGTTTACGTATGGCACCCGATGCGCCGTAGAGTTTAACAAGAACAACGAGCAACATAAACTTCGGGCTGCATCTGCGATCCCACGTCCGTCGGGGCGTATGGTCCTTCCAAACGCATTCAGCGCGATATTGCACAAGGTATTTGGCTCACGGCTTGTTTTTTTGTCAAGACTGAAGTAGAATGACAGGGAACAGTGGTGTCGGAGACAAAGGATTTCCGAAAGGATTTCATTACGGAATGCGCAGAGAGGACCTCCTGCGACACGATCGCCACGGAGATCGTCTGCTATCGCGGCGATGCGAGTAACCCTCGTTGGACCGATTCAGAACCAGGTAGGTTGTCTTCCTAGATTACGCCTCATGTGAGCGCTGACGTTGTTGTCAATCTACCAAGGGATGTTCTCCAACCTATGCACTGTCCACGCGGATACGTCCCAAGTATCCAAGACGCTCAGTCCCCGACGCGGTTTCGCGGGGTTGCAGTTCTACAGGCAGCAATTCAGTATCGTGTTGATGTTTGGATTGACTGAGTTACAGGCACAGATTAGCTGGATGGAGAATGGTGTAGAAAGGGGGTAGGTCGCTTTCCAGTTGCAATCGGTCTAATTACTGACGAGCTCTCCTGAAGGGGTCCTGCGACTGTAGTATTCGATCAGATTGTAGAGGAGATCTAAGATACCGCACACTCGTAGTTGACAGTGACCTTGTCAACAAGTACTGTTCACTCTGTTCTTTGTCGCGCTTCTTGTTTGTTTTTTGATTTCGGGGCCTGCTTGACGACGACCATTAAATATCTATCCGCGAATCTTTGTATCTTGATTGTGCCAGCTATCAGTGCATAATAGGTTGGGACAAAGTTCGATGGATCGTCTTCGTAATCACGACCATACAGAACAGACTCTCGACATACGTTCTGTCTGCTCCTTTCGCTTTGTGTTACGGATTCTTGAAGTTCACGACTCAGCTTTGAAGGGGAGATGATATCACTCTTTCAAGATGCTTTCCAGCCTAGTCTTCCTTCCACTGTGACATTACATGAACAGGCGAACAACCAATGCGAAAACTCGATGCCAACCAGAAGCTCGACATCACCTAAGAGTGAAACCAGGCTTTACGCGCGTGCGTATCAAGTGAGGGTTGTCGCCGACGCGTTGGACAGCGTGAACAAGGTTTGAGTCGAGAAGCCGATGGTACTCAATTGCACACGGAGGTTAGAAAGCGGACGAGTGCAGCGATCAATGTGCTCCAGTGAACATCGTCGCTATTATCCTTCCACATCGTTTTTGGCGGTGTCAGCTCGCTGGCATTTTAAGTTCCGATGTCCCTCTTTTGCAAGTAGTACAACACCGTCATGGGCGCAATCTAATTCTTCTCATCTCTGCGTATTCCTATTTTTTTTTTCAAAAGCCATTGGTTCTCGATCCTCCTCGTCGGCCTGGCTCTCCTTTCTCCTTCAGACTCAAAGCGCACACCTTGAGGGCTCGATGTCAACTCAGGGACTATCGACTTGGATCGATTTCGCCTCCAGTTTCGCTTCCTCGGGCAAGGCCAAACAAAGCTTTGTAAAACTACACGGAGATGAGAGGAATTAGATTGCGCCCATGATGGGAGTCCAGACTCCAGACAGTACATCCGAACGCCACTGGTTCATTTGGCATCAGGTTCAGTTCGTGCGTTGAGTGAAGACCATTTGCCGACTCATGCCACGGCGATCGACCAGCTGCATCATGAACAAGTCCTATTCGTGTCACTATCGAAATTGCATATCCATCGGGGAGATTGAAGCATACACCTTGGTTCAACATAAGATCAACCCCATTCTCCACATTTTTATTCTGATCTTTGGGGTATCGCTTAAGAAGAACCCTTGACAGGCACCGCATGATAAGAGTCAAGCCGGAAGTGGAAAAACAAAAAAATACTGATAACTCGCTGGTATTCAGGACGACAGGTGAATGCAACGTCCGTGAATCCCACATGTAGGTGGCTGACAAGACGTACAGCGAATACAACGATCGTCTAGAGCAAGCTGGCTAAGTGACAATGACTTGTAGAGTCGACCTTGAAGGAGATAATAGTGCCGAATTTCGGCTATAAGGCGTTCGTTTGTCTTCCAATCTTGCTTTCAAATTTCAATGATGGTGACATCGTCTCGTTTCTGCCATACGCCCAGATTACAATATACTGAAGGCCCCGAGTCTGGCCACCAACGCGGTCATGGGATCTTTCTCGTGAAGGGGCGCAATAGTTCCCTATTAAGCGTCATAGAGATGCTATAAAGGCGGGCCTTTGTTCCCCCTTCCCATCGTCGCTTCAACGATCTCCACCGTTTTCCAACTGTCAAATGACGAACGATCTTCCTAATCGCTTTGACGAGGCGAAAATCCAAGAGCTGCTGCTCAGTGACACTATTAGCACTCAGAGTGACTCCTCCTGTGTCCTCGACGCTGACGTGTTTATCGCGGGTACCGGTCCAGTTGGGTGCGTATCTCGACACGAGGAGTCGTCAAAATGTAACACATACTGTCTAGTGCTGCCTATGCGCGTATCATCCTCGATGCAAAGCCAGACGCGAAGGTGATCATGGCCGATATCGGCTCGCAGGAAAACTCGGTCGTTGGGGCTCACTTCAAGAACTCTATCAAGTACGTTGAATGAGATCCTCAAGTTTACTGGAAATATAATTGATCAACGTGTCTCCAGATATCAGAAGGATATTGATTTGTTTGGTATCCCCGTCCACTCAACAATCTCATAGACATCGTACTGATTGTCTGCGTATCTTTGTAGTCAATGTCATCAAAGGGGCCCTTCAACCCATCTCTATCCCTCCGCAAGATACCTTCATCTCGAATCTTGGGGGACAGGGATGGAAACCATCTACAGGAGGCGATAAGACGCTCATCTTTCAGGGAAACAATCCCCAGCAGAAACCCGAGCTAAACTTGAAAGCGAGTGCAGTCACTCGCACAGTGGGCGGGATGGCTACCCATTGGACTTGTTCTTGCCGTACGTCACTATCAATCTTCATCGTCTGGTTAATTAATCCGCTCAATGTTTGCTAGCCATTCCACACGAAGACGAGCGTAAACAAAACCCCATCGATTGGGACCAGCTCCGCGGCCTTCTGTATACAGCTAGAAAGAAATTACTCAAGGTCGACAGTCACCAATTCGACAACTCTGTCCGAAATACTGTTGTCAAAAAAGCCCTCAAAGCGCACATTGATCCGGCTCGCGTCAAGAACTTGCCGCTTGCAGTCGAGCGCCGCAAGGATAACCCCCATTTTGTGACGTGGTCTGCTGCGAACACCGTCTTCGGTAACACTGCGAACAAGCTCCAGCTCCTGACTGAACACCGGGTGACGAAAGTGTTGGGAGTTAAAACTGCCCCTGGAGATATCAAGGGCGTCTTGCTCAGAGATTTGAAAGAAGACAAAGATAGGGTTGTGAGAGCCAAGGTACGTGGTAATGATTGCTAGATGCGTGGTCAAAGACGCTGAACATGGTCTCTATCCACAGGCCATCATTTTATGCTGCGGAGCCGTACCAACTCCCCAGATCTTATTCAACAGCGGGATCACCGACCGAACACTCCCGGCACTTGGACATTATCTGTGCGAGCAATCCCTTTCCTTCTGCCAGGTAGGCTTGCAAAAGTTGCTTGCGTCGATATACAAAGATAACTCTGCTGCAGATCGTATTGAAGCATGAGTACATTGATGCTATCCCAACAAAGGATCCCTTCAACGATTTTGAGCATTCCAGGGAGGCCATCCTCAAGCATCTAGCCAAGTACAAAAAAGACCCACTTCCGATCCCCTTCAGCGATCCAGAGCCCCAGGTAAATTTGCCGTACTCGAGGAAACACCCTTGGCATGTTCAGATTCATCGTGACGCCTTTAATTACGGAGAAGTTGGGCCACGAGCAGACTCGCGTGTCGTCGTTGATCTTAGATGGTTCGGGGGGCAGGAGACCAAAAAGGACAATTACGTGACATTTGGCGGTACTACAGACATCTATGGAATGCCGCAGGCAACGGTCGGTTATCTTCACTCCTGCTGTACATGATATGTCTTCTCATCAGGGTTCCGTAGTTCAACGTTAAGAGGTCTGCAAAGGACGAAGAAAACGACCAGAAGTCGGTCATTTTTTACCCATTTGACCAGGTAACTCACTGGGGTTTGTAGGATGATGGGAGACATGACGCAAGTCGCGAATGTTCTCGGCTCATACATCCCCGGATCGTACCCTCAATTCATGGTAGGTCTGAGCCTTGTCCTTTGGCTCCGGCTAACCACATTGGGATTACTTGTAGGAACCTGGCCTTGTGCTTCACATCACGGTAACCCTACCCGGCTTAGGTACAACTTGAGGAATACTGAACCCTTGGTGAACAGGGCACCGTTCGTATTGGCAAAAGTGACCAAACGTCTGTTGCGGATCCAGAGTCCAGAGTTCATGGTTTCAAGAACCTCTGGGTTGGCGGCAATGGGTGCATCCCCGACTCGACCGCCTGTAATCCTACGGCCACCAGTGTTTGTGCCTTTCATTGATGCTTGTCGTCCTTGAGTGCTCAGAGTATGTACTTAGGTTGCCATTGCTATCAAGGGGGCTCGGGCAGTCCTGCGCCAGCTTTGGCCTGACTCGAACGACTTGAAAGTCAAGCTGCAGAAAGACGAGGAGGAGGAAAGGAAGCAAGGGAAGGTGGATGAAGATTAAATGAAGCAGGAGGAGGCAAAGGAGGCGGAGGAAAAGGAAAAACTGAGGGTGCGGCTTGACGCGAAATGTACTACTATCATCGACTTGTCTCTTGGAGTGTCAGTGTTTGCCAGTGGCCGAGCTTTTGTCATGGCCTCAAAATGTCCGACGAACGAAAGAACGATTGAGATGAGCCTACTGGCAACTCTATCCCGGGACCTCAAGGCCTCATGACCAGCGTGGCGGAGTCCTCATCCAATGTGACTTGAGAGCAGTGGTTTCGCCAAGCTCGCGAGGGTCACAAGACCGACGGCAAACCGACGGAGAAATCTCGGTCTCTGCACGTCGTCCCGTAGTCTGGTCACCAGACTCACTAGTCGGTCCCGGCTGACAAGATAATAGGCTCAGCGGGCGAGATGTGGGGAGCGCGTGACATCTACGCAGACGTCCTAGATAAAACACAGCTCCTACGCACCGTGGTACAAGTCCCCCTTCCGTCTCCGTCATCGGGTGTTTCGACATGGCAACTTACAAGATCCTGGTTGGATCGTACACCGATTCGATCTATACCCTCACGTTTGCCCCCGCTCCGTCAGGTGGCACACCCATGCTCACGCTTCTCTCTCAAGTCCATGTCGGCCACCATCCGTCGTGGATCGAAGCGCACCCGTCCGATAGGTCGTTGATCTTTGCCGGCCTGGAACAGGTGGACGGTCAGATCGTCGTGCTCAAGTATGACAAGGACGGCAAGGGCCACAAGGTTGACGAAGCGACGTGCCCGAGCGGCGGCGCTGACCCCTGCACCCTGCTCCTCACGGAGAACGAAGTCATCGTCGGAAACGTACGTCTTTTTACCAAGTTGAAGATCGACCGGGAATGCTCAAAGTGTCGATTTCTCTTCGTGGGGTGGCTCGGTGTTTTTTTTGGATTAGTACTCTGGCGGTAATGTGGCTACGATGCCGATTTCCACGAGTCCGCCGTACACGCGCCCTGCCGAACTTTGGACATTGGCGATGCCATTCGAGGATGGAAAGCCAGGTCGAGATCTCTCTCGACAAGAGGCATCGCATCCGCACCAAACCACGTTTAACCCACTGAACACGACGGAGAAGGAACTCCTTGTACCTGACCTTGGTTCTGACAAAGTATGGCAACTTACCAAAGGTTCTGACGGTCACTGGGCTATTCGAGGCTTCGTCAGTGCTGAAACAGGTGGTGGACCTCGACACGTTGCGATATACGGTGCGTGCGCACACTGCGGACCGTTCCCATGCGAAGCTGACAATAACGACAAAGGAAATGTGTTGTATATCCTCTTGGAACTTACGTCTCAACTTGCAGTCTACAAGTTTCATTCCGGTCTGCCCACGACGCATTTGACCACGTTGTCGACACTCAAACAGTCTCCGGCACCGAGTTACATGAAGGCTGCTGAGATATTGATACCAAAACCGAACCGTTCGTTCCCCATGGGGTATATCTATATCTCGAATCGGGAGGACCAACACCCCGACGGCGACACGATCGCCATTTTCTCCTTGGAGAAGGGAGAGGAACATCCAAAGCTCGTGGGCGAAGTACGCACGGGGTTAAGACACATTCGTGGAATGGTGTTTGGAGGAGAAGATGATAAGTGGTTGGTCGTGGGTGGTGCTGGAAGTGAGGGTAGGGGCGTGGGCAGTGGCGTCAAGATATACGAGCGAGTAGAAGGGGGCAAGGGACTTCGACAGATCGCCGAACTCGACAGCACTGTCGGAAGTAAGCTCAATGCGACCGCGTTCATATGGCTATAGTTAGGGGCAAGCACTGCGATTGTAACAGAAAGACGTAGAGTGTGACGGTGAATGAGACACCATAGTGGAGCAACGATTCCCAGTCATCCTATGACGCCAACCTCCCGGAGTCG
This sequence comes from Boletus subcaerulescens, assembly GCA_038090555.1. Lineage (NCBI taxonomy): Eukaryota > Fungi > Basidiomycota > Agaricomycetes > Boletales > Boletaceae > Boletus > Boletus subcaerulescens. Next base: position 41,749 of record JBBPNA010000034.1, read on the forward strand.
TGCAAGTTCCTTGGTATCCAATCCGAGTTCTTTGATCAGCACATCGTCAGTGTGTTCCCCGAGATCAGGTCCAGCCCATCTCGTCTTTGCCCCAGATCCTTGCAAGACCGGGAAAACACCTGGCATTTTGACATTCCACCCACCATCCGTCTCACCAACCCACACGTCTTCCACAGCCCCACGCGCCTTTACATGTTCGTTGTCCATGATCTCCTTGACACCGACCACACGACCGACCGGAACACCGGCCCTGTCTAATACATCCAAAACTTGCTCTGCGGATCGTACCCTCGTCCAGTCAGAGATCGCTTCCTCTATCTCTGCTTGGCGGGTCACGCGATGCTGATTATTTGCATAATTGGGGCCAATGAGGTCTTCCCGGCCAATGGCGCGCATCAGGCGCGCATATAACGTGTCACCATTCGCCCCAATGATGATATAGGTCGGTGATGAAGGAGTGGTAGGTGACGGTCGACATGGGTAGGCGTTCGTTGGAACGATTCCCGTCACCGAGGATCCAGACGGACCTCGAACCTGCACAAGCGGACAGAAGTCAGTCAAGGAGAAAATTCATGCAGCTGAATCCGTACTTTTCCTTTACGATCATACTCTGGGATGATCCCCTCCATTAGGCTTAACATGCTATGAAAGCGAAGTCAACCAATGTTTCAGTATAAAAGGTAGAAACTCACCTCTCCATAATACTAACATCAACGGTTTGTCCACTTTTCTTTCCTTTGGATGCCATTTTTTGTCTGGAGAGAAGCGCTAGAACCTACGTGCCATCAAACATTTTAACTAAGACTAGCGGGAGAGACGCTTACCGTCCCAAACGCAGCATGTAAGCCAGCAACGGAGTCCCCTAGGCTGATATTAGGCCTTACAGGGGGTCCGGACAACGTGTTTGTTTCTGGATTCACAAAGCCATTGATATATCGAAATCCAGATTCGGCCTCGCAAACAGATGCGTATCCAGGCCTAGATGACCAAGGTCCTGTCTGTCCATACCCGCTCACACGGGTAAATATGAGTGACGGGTTGAGCGGGTGCAACGCCGACGGGCCCAGCCCCCATTTCTCCAGCGCTGAAAACGAAACAACAATGCATCAGGGCCAACTTTGTTGTTACTCGGCTCAATCTTACTCCCAGGCTTAAAGTTCTCGAGAATGACATCACTATTGGTTGCAAGCCGTTTCACGAGCCTTTTGAAAGCGCGTCAGCGACGACATGTCACGGTGATGGTAAGATGAACGACGTACGCTCGTCCCTCGTCCTGCCTCAGGTCGATCGCCACACTCTTCTTGTTCCTTCCTAGACTGCGAAACCATGGACTGACGCCGTCGATATCGAGTTCTCTCCATACGCGCAGTGGGTCCCCGCCCGCAGGAGGCTCGATCTTGATGACCTCTGCACCGAAATGGCTGTCGACAAAAGGGGAGGCAATGAGTATATCGAATCACTCGACCGTCCCATGGGGTCGCGTCCATTACCCGAGAAGTTGTCCACAGAATGGACCCGCGATGAGTTGACCAAGCTCCAAGACGCGGATGCCAGAGAGTGGGAGTTCGTCTGTGTTCGAGCTGCTGGTGGCATGTGTCGACGAAAAGGATCTGATTGAGAAGCGCGTGCGTTGTGCAGCTGTAGACACGGCCAACCTTTTTTTTTGGTGTCACTCACTTTCCAATGCCAACTTGAGTAGTACCGCGGAGGTCACGGGCCGCGCGCGAACCCACTGCAATCTTGTGGGATTGGCACAAAACAGACGACATGTCGGTTCGAAGGCCTTCAGGTTGAGCGAGAGGCTCTCATGCGCCTGCTATTCGGTCCTGGTCATCCCATACACGTGATCTCGCCTTTGGCGCTAACCATCTAAGGACTACACAAGAATACAGATTGGAACAAACAAAAGCAGCCTGTCAAAGCCTTACAACATCGCCTGAACACTAAAACTAGTGAGTGAACCCAAAGCAAGACCAAGAATCATACAAGAACCACCCAGCGTTGCAGCAACGTCCACGTCTTCGCGGCGACCGCCTAGTCGAGGATTATGCTCGAGCGATGAAACGGCAAGCAAAGCTACGGCTGAGACGTAGCCAGTTGTGTAGCCCATCGTCAGCATTACAATCATGAAAAGAATATCGGAGTGTATGGTCGAAGGGACCGGAGTCGTCGCGGGTCGTTCGACGTTGCAGAGGAGGAGTAGGGGAATGAACAGCGTTCGTAAGAGAGAGAGGGCTAGAATCTTCCTTCCGGACCAGACAACTAGACGGGGGGATGAACAGCTGGATTGCCCAATAAAACCACCAATGTTCACGACCAAAAAGTGGACTGCAGTGAACAGCAAAGGATGGATACTGGGATCGACCGGTCGCACGCGGGCTGTGATCGTAGGATAGACCGCCTGGTGGAAACCCCTCAATTGAAGAGCCGTCACGATAATGAAGTGAACACTTACGAGAGTGACTACAAATACATACGCAATAGAGAACATGAAAATCAGGTTCTTTCTGAAAACTCGATAAACGTGCGAATTGGAATCTGTCGACGCAATCCTTCGCTGATCCGCGATGAGTCCAGTACGCTCGTCCGGGGCACTATCTCCAGAGTGATGATTCATAATGCTGGTCACCGGTTTATGGAAAGGCTGCCTCATCAACCAGGTATAGACAACCAACGTGATGCAGAGAAAAATAGCGGAAACACCAAAGAATATTCGCGCTGCTGTCTCTTCCGCTCCATCGTCTCTACCATTGGCTCCCGTTGCCACTGTCGAGACAGATTTCGGAGACGAACCCCAGATAGCAATCACCGAGCTAGCAACCTGTACAGAACTAACCACGACCCCAATGGCAGCTTGTCCTGATAGCATGAATTGCAGTGCTGACGCGCCAAGTAATGCTGCCTGAGCGTAGACAGCTGTACACAGATAGCTAGCCGCGATTGCGATAGAAGCTGCATTGAACAGAACAAATCCAAAGAAGGTTGAAGGTGTGCCTCGAATAAACGTGCTGAGGCACAGAGACGTGATGACAAAGGTCATTGCAGTGATGGACAGAGATATGCGGCGAGACGGGGACGACTGTCATATCCTAGAGTAAGCATCTCATAATGGTTATCACCATCCAGTGAAAGTTACGAACCTGTTTCGACGTAAGGGTGCAGTAAAATTGGCATACTAATTTAGTCAACGTGTAGACGCTGGACAAGTATGAAGTGAAGGTGGAGTAAAAAGGAGAACCAGCAAGTCGGGACAAGAAAAACGGCGTTGCATTAAAGAGAGCTGGGAAAAGACAATGAGCACAAACGAAGATGAGTCGTTCGACGAAAGAAGTGTCACCATTGAAAGGCAGCAAAATTGCGCAGCCTAGGAGAAAGTACGTCCATCTGGTTCGAGCTGCGGCCGGAACGTGCTCGATTGTTGAGTAGGGCTCGTCCCCACTAGCTCCAGCTTCCGAGGCATGGACATTAGAGTGGTAGGCTTGGTCCGTTGAGGATGAAACAGCTCGATACTTGGCAGGAAGGTCCGTCATGTGTTAGTCCAATGTATGAGGTATGCTCGTACGCCAGAGGAACTGGCCCGGCTCGTGCGGTGATTCACTGCAGTACAGCTTTGGTTGCCGTCCCACCTTCATCGAGTCGTCCGAAAGCCAAAGTAGTTCGTCAAAGATGATGTAAGCGCTCTTTCGAGCTTTGGACCGCAACCGACGTCAGATCGACTCTTAGGTGGACCTAGAGGATGACATTAAGGTAGCAACAGTCGGGCTGTGTCTTTCGAAACGCATTCGATGTCTGGTTTCTCGGACTTTAACCCTAGGTTCTTCCGCAGAAACCCCCCACGGTCCTGTCAAGCTTCCAGGAGATCATAAGAGTCAAGACCCAGACCAATATGATTCGTAACCACAGTGGACGAATATCATCGCTAACGGTAAGTTCCTGCTGCGGGCATGCTTCAAGTCGATCAGGAGGTCATGGTACCTGAAAGAGTGCAGATACAATGCGACATTTTAATGGTCTCGGAAAGAGAGAATAAGTCTCTACTCGGTGCATGCTCAAACATCTCCCCTGCCATCGCGACGAACTGGCTGATGAATTGATAACTGATCCTCGTCCCGGCCGTGCAGTTCCGACTATTTCCGTTTTCCTAGGCGTCGGGATTTATCCACCATCTCAGTCAGCAATTTGCATTGCGGTACGCGCCTGTCAATCGCCCTCCCACTCATTGCTGGACTATGTATTGGCTGCGGAGAAGGTGATAACCGCGGAGGACACCGGATGTGTTGCAAGTTGCCTTGACTCGTTCTGGATTATCAGTTACGGTGGAGAGTCTCTGATAATTACTGTACTCAGTGCAATGGGCTGTTGCAGGACATACATATCTACGACGCTTTATCGCCCAATATCACGTGCATGTTACGGGTTGCACCTGGTCCCCACTGGCAAGACGAGGTCAGCTTGATCCTACTATGATACTTCACACCCTATTTTGGACCGTACAGTCAGCACGAACCCTAATTCCTAAGAAACATACAAGTAGCCAGTGAGAATGATTCCATGATTTGGGAAGACCAAGTATCACAAGCTACCGCGCTCCTTTCTGTCAGATTCGATGAGCTCCTCTACAGCCCTCCACGCTACCTCGGGTTCTCCCTGAAAATGAACCTGGTGCATCGAAGGTTGCCACTTGGATTTGGGCAAAGAGAGCATTCGGGTACGAAGACCGTCTTCATGCTTCTTGATCTTGGAGTCGGAGATGCTTCCCGAGGTCCTGTCATAGCTTACGACGACGTGTAGCCGCAGCGGCTGATAGCCGTCACCGAACCGAGGAATGGTGGCGAAATTTTGTAGGTAGTCTTTGATAGGTTCAATCGCAGGGTCGGTCTCGATTCGATGCATGTAAATTATTCCCAAATACCGGGGCTTGTGTCTGAGGGACTGTTGGTTTCACACCAGAGCGAAGGAAGTGTAGAAAGTCTCACCCTATCTGGTCGATCCATGTCGTGATCTCCTTTTGCACGTCGATATCATCACACGCGGTGCCAGTGAGGAAAGAAGGAGTGTCGACGAATACAATGCTCTCTACCCCCCCTTTTTGCGGGTCCGCCTTTTGCTCATCAGTCAGTTCGCACCGAATCGCTTGGACCTTGGTAGTGGAGGGGTGGTAGCCTCTGCTGCTCTTGACCGACTCAGCTCTTGTTGCTTCCTTAATGAACTGAGATGGAGGTGAGAGTGAGACGAAACCACTGGAGCTGACGCAGGGAATGAACCCATGCACACACCCAGCTTTTCCCAGATCCTGTAGGGCCCACTACGCTGTTGGATAACACGTTGTGAGGGATAGACGGAAGCCAAGGACTTTTAAACGTACAATACTACGATGTCATTCTTCGATATCGATGGTGCGGGCACGGACGAGCCTTGCTTGAATTTGTTCCACAAACCCGCAAGCAATTGAGTCAAGTTGTGCATCATCCGAGTCTATGTGGTCCGAAAGGGTATCTGAGGATGAAAATCGCTGTACAGAGGGTACTTGAGCGAGAGCGAAGGCGGAGAAAATCGAGTGATGATCCTATGGCGATGCCGAGTCAGTCACTGTCAGTGGTGCACGTCGGGCAGTGTGTCCCAAATTACCTGCTGTGGTTCGTGTCAGGGAAGTATTTGCGCGCACAAGGGGGTTCGAATGTGGCATGGTCAACTTGCCTGTTGCCAGTGGCAGCGTGGTAGATCGGTTGATTCAAATCTTCGAATCAGGCTGTGCTTAGGAGTACTGATATCCTGATCCTGCGGGTCACCGTACGGTTCTATACTAGTCGACGCCCACCACATTGCCTTTGGACAAATTGGAGTCACAATACTGACAGCCTGTATCCACAAGTCCGAGCCTGAGGATATACTAGTCGCTTGCGCCGACGGTACTACCGATGCTGCATCACAGACTTGAAGGACGACCAATCTTGTTCTATGGTACGTTCTGAATCTGTCTTTCTGAATCCGTCTTGAGCGCGAATTCGCGCGACGTCGCTTTCCAAAATTGATCTCGGTTGCAGTCAAAGTTTGGAGTATGTACTTCAAACAGGCGATGTCATTACTGTCACGGACGTGTCCGAGGACAGGGTTAGTCTCGTAACCAGCCGTTTTAGGATGTTCGGGGCTGACAACCCCGCAGCTGTCCTGGTCATCGGAAGATTCCGAGGCCTGTTAAGGCCATGACCAAAGAGGACGTCTGGGACAGGGTATCAGGGAGGCAGACTAGGCAACATATATGTGTTCCCGAATAACTACTATGTGTGTTTGTCGTGAATTAACGTTGAGCCACCATGACGTACCTTCTCCATTATCATACTCCGAAACACGAAGCATCATCGTGGATATCAGCGCCAGTGATCATCAAAGAATAGTACAGTCCCATTGCTTCATATCATAGCTTGAACACCAAAACTAGAAAGTGCACCAATAGTAAGACCAACAATTATAAACGAGCCACCTAGCGTGGCAGCCACGTCCACGTTTTCTCTGCACCCCTTTAGTCTAGGATTATGCTCAAGAGACGTAAGGGCGGTAATACCAAGGGTTGAGACATAACCGTTCGTGTATCCTATCGTCAGCATGATGATCATGAAAAGGATGTCGGAATGTATGATCGGGAGGACCATCGGGATTCTTTCGGGTCGATCAACGTTACAAAAAAGGATCAAGGGAATGAACAGCGTCCGTAGGAGAGACATGGCTAGAATTGTCTCCCCGGACCAGAGAACTAAACGAGGGAACGAACAGCTGCATCGCCCAAGAAGATCTCCAGTATTAAAAACCAAAAAGTGGACTGCAGTGAACAGCATAGGATGGATGGATGGGTCCACGGGTTGCACACGGGCTGTGATCGCAGGATAGACCGCCTAGTGGAAGACCTTCAGTTGGAGAGCAATCATGCTAATGAAGTAGGCACTTACGAGAGTGACTACGAATACATACGCGAGAGAGAACATGAAAATCAAGTTCTGTCTAAAGACTTGATAAATGTACGAGTTGAGCACTGTGGAAGTATTTCTGCGGTCTTCCATGAGTAGTGGGGTAAGCTCTTCCGGGGCTCCGACTCCGAGGCGTTGTTCCAGAGCGTCAGAAACGGGGGTATCGAAAGGCTGCCTCGTCAACCATGTGTAGGTAACCAATGTGATGCAGAGAAAGATAGCGGCAACACCAAAGAAAATCCGCGCAGCTATTTCTTCTGCCTGATCGTCTCTTCCAGCTCCCCACGCCCCTGCCAAGTCGGACTCCTGAGACGAACCCCAAAGAGCAATCGTCGAACTGGCAACCTGTACGACGCTGATCGTAACTGCGGCGGCAGCCTGCCCAGAAAATACGGCTCGCAGGAATGGCGCGCCGAGCAACGCCGCCTGAGCGTAGACAGCTGTACACAGATAACCGACTGCGATTGCCGTTAAAGCTCCAACGAGGAGAGAAAATGCAAAAAAAGTCGAAGGTGTGCCTCGAATGAACGTGCTGAGACAAAGAGATGTGACAAGGAAGATCATCGCAATGATAGACGCAATTATCCGGCGAGACGGGGACGACTGTGATATGAGTGTATTAGAATTATCACCATTCAATGAATTATCTACGAACCTGTTTCGAAGTGAAAGTGCAGTAAAACTGGCATATTAATTTGGTCGACATGTAGATAGTGTTCCAGTACGAGCTAAACGTCGGGTAGATGGAGGATCCAGCCACTCTGGACAGGAAAAATGATGTCGCATTAGCCATAGCTAGGTAGATATGAGCATAAACAGGATGGGTAGTTTGGCAAAATGAGTCACCGCTCCAAGGTAGTAGAATGGCACAGCCCAGAAGGAAATACGTCCACTTAGTTTGAACTACGTCCGGAATGCGCTCTCGCATTGAGTCCAGTTCATCCCCACCAACCCCTGCTTCAAGGACGTTGGAGTGGTTTTCTGTGGATGGAACAGCGCCGTATTTGGCAAGGGCTCGAGAGTCTGTCATGGTGTAAGTCCGAAGTATGGAGTATACTCATACGCCAGCAGAACAGGTAGAATGAATCTTGCGTGATCTTGCTCTAGGATGGTGGGATGGAAGATTCGAGTGCGACTTCGGCCACTGTTCGGTCGAGCTCATAGCACAAATCGGTTCAAGCAACACGAATTAAGCTTAACTTGAAAGAAGAGCACTGCATGGCACATACATACCAGATCAACACGTAACTCGGCATGACAGTTCCTATATCACCATTTTCAGCTAGTATCTTTCTTTCCTCGAGTACAAGAAAACTGGGAGTGGACCCAAAGCCGATGATTTAGAGGACGCCATGCATCCGATAGGTGTAGTGATATCTCGGACCCAATCGGGGCAGTATCGCGTCTCGAAAAGGTGAAGAAAAATATCTATGAGCAATGTGCCAGCGCGCCAGTCCTGTTTATTACGGTAACGAGAATTTGAGAAGCTGTCCGCCAAAGTCCAAGACGCGAACATCGGAGAGCTAGTATTTTTCCGTAGTCGAGCTGGCAGCTGCTCAGGCTTGCCTGAGGATGCTAAAACAATCTGATTCCGACTCGGAGGCGTCCGCATGTGATGCATGGCCTGGCATCTGTCTGATTCTGTCGAGCTCGGAGTTGTCTGCAGCAGGTTCGTGATGTGACTTGTTGCGACTACTTGAACGTGCCGTGGCTCAAGCTCAAGAACGAGCGAAGAGAAGCTGGCCAGAAGAGCACCACCATGCGACAAACCACAGGCGAGTCGCCACGCCATAGATGCCAGTGATCAGGTCGACACTCAGCGACCTGAACTCTGCTTGAGCGTAACAACGGAGGGAGCCTCTGAATTAGAGGAGCAGTCGCTAGAGAATCCAGAAGACAGCGGCGCCGGCAATGGTGAGATATTGGGCACTGACGTGGACTTGAAGTCGCGGGTACAACTTCAAGCAATGACTGGCACAACTCCACACCACAACCACACATCTTCGAATTCCTCACTGCTTGACACTTTTCTGGAGCTGCCCTACGTGAGTTATATCATAGGCGGTACGCGTCGTTTCGATGCTAAACCTCTAACAGCTACAGTGGTGCTTCTTATGGCGCCTGTGTAGAGCGCAACTGGCCTGACATGAATATTTACGACGACAACGAACTCCCGTTTATCATTGCTCGTTACCACAAGGACCGTGGTGTTGAGATGAGATGTACATTATGTCCCACTAGCCATTCAACAAGCACCATTCGCGGTAAGGATCCAAGACCGTCGCCCACTTGGGTTTCTCGGCGAGCTCTTGACCATCTTGATGCTGAAGAGTAACGCCTTGCGCTTCAGTGCAATCTCGTTTCTGGGAGTTCTCTGTACCTGAACGGCGTCGAGAATGGGTCCTGTTTTGTATTTAGAACGAAAAATGCCATGGGCTATAGGGTCGGTCTCTACTTGCACTTGTGAATCCGTGTTCCTTATGTTGCCGTTTTAACAGGCAAATTCTATGAGGATAGCTCGCGCTGAAAGTGTAGCAAGGCTCTGAGTAGTTTGAACGCGCACGCTTCAGTACGGTTTTCCGACTGTAGCGGATCCGTTCGTTCACGGCTAGTCTCCACTTCCTATCAAGTTGTGCAATGGGTGTCAGTGAGTGCACACCTACGAGTGATAAAGTTCGTGAATCTAAGTATTATCTCTGCTGTTTTAGTATCCAGGTATTCGGCAGATCAGCTAGCTCAACATATGCCAGCATCACCTTGTTGCAAAAGCGTTTTACAAATGTAGCATGGCACGACGAACTCTTTCAAGAACCATGAATTGTACGCTGGACGGTGTTCTATTCCGGAGAATATTTCTCCATCCGTCGATAACGATTATCCGTAGCAGGCAAATGAAGTGTAGTGGAACATTTAATTCTGTCAACCACGTCCGCCAATCTAATTCTCCGGTCACGGTCCTGGCGTGCTTGTATTTCTCATAAACAGGTATTTGTGAAATGAAACAATGTTCCATGCCGAATCCTACGTCCCGAATCCCGATAGAGTGACCCTGTCTTTGCTTTCTGCCTGTCGCTATGGGGGCTGTTTCTGAGAGATGCATCAATACTTGTGGGAAGCAATTTGGACACAAGTCGGCGTTGAGTCGGCGATTAACAGACATCGATGTTTGACATTTGTTGATTCAACATATGGGCGTTAAGCAGTTAGAACGCGACATGTCCTTTCCCTCCCACGAAGTATACTCAAGATGTCTGCTTGGAGCTCATCTCGGATATCCATTATGGACTCCACAACTCAAGACCCAGCTCTGCGAAAGTTATCAGCTGGAGGGACTGAAGATCGGTGACGTTGGGATTGTCTCGCCAAAGAACGGTAGCTTCGACGTACTGTTCAACATTACACTACCACGCGACGAGCAACCATATCCCGAGCTCGTTCGAGAGGGCTTTACGCCTGTTACACTGGATCGACAAAGAGATCTCGATACCCAGCCCAACGCAGTGTCACCTACTCATGGCGTATTTTCACGCGCCTCCGTGCAACTCGTATCCGCCCAAGTTCACAATTGCGACCAAAGGCCATCAAAGTAAGTTTTACATGGAACTCGGAGAACTCGGAATCAGATTGGAGTCACTGCAGGGCCGATTACGAATTCAGCCTGTCCATGGGAGATGGCGCAGTTCTTGTTCTACCAGAAGGTGCTGAAAGCTGTGATCTACACAACGAGAAAACGTTCCTAGGCGAAGCGATTCGACGTGGGGTCGATTGGTACGAATGTGCAACCGAAAAAGCTGGCCGCCTGATCAACAACGATTCCCTCTATCTCATTACCGGCTTTCATAAAGCACGTTCATGGTCCCTTGGAGCAACAGACCAGAGCTGCTCCAGCATTCAGAACCCGCGTTCCTTCAAGTTCGAAGTGGGGCAAATTCACAACAATAGCGTCACTGCGCGGGCTTACCGTTGGGCGGTCGTGCAAGGTTTCATGGGACGTGTTGGCCCCGAGTCACCATACGAGATTCCAAACTGCATTACTGATGAAAGACGCCGCGGGGTTAACCAGACAGTCTTCGTTCGTGGATTCAGGATCACGGTCAAGAAGTTACTATTCTTGAAAACCGTACATGTCGAGACTCCGCAGGGTACGTTTGGGGGGCTTGGGACCTATGTAAACAACCTTCTATGGGGTAGACCATCTGAGTCGACACAATCATCTGGCACTCATGCTGCCACGGATAATGAAGTGGATCAAGACTTTTCCATACATCACAGTCGACTTTACACGGATACGCGTATGACGATCAATCGCGTGCCGGATATATCTCAGGTCCGTCTATATGTGATTGTCTTACACGGCAGCTTGTCATGCTTGCTGATAGACTTTCCATCCCGGTGATTTGATCAATCAATATATGTTGAAGAAGGTTCGTGTAATCTTTGAGTCAATCGCAGTAACTGCAGTTCAATACCTCTCATCAGGAACCTCATGCAAAGGTTGCGCTCACGCACGATAGATTATGGATTGAGATGCTGCAGATGGTTCGTCATCAACTACCTAGTCGTACACACCCAATTTGAACGGAAAATGGTAGGGATTACTCGAACTTGCAGACTTTTCTCGTGAGGAACGTCTTGAGGAGGTGCTATCGCGAAACTACCGAATAATCGAGGAAGACGGCAGTGCTTTATGCTTCGTTTTACTGGTCTGGTTGCTTAATGTCCACAGGTGCCATATACCTTCAAGGGAGGACGAAGGCAAACGGTCCTGATAGTCAATCTTGTACTGTACACGCCGCTCTTCCTTTTACGCTTAAACGCGGGCTTAACTATCCAAAGCAATACACGACGAACAAGCTTACGAACCTCCTCCGACACATGCCAGAACGACAACCATACCAGGGGCCTGCTCGAAAGCTGGTCTTGGCTTTTGATATAGGCACAACGTACAGTGGCGTCTCGTACAGCATCCTCGACCCAGGCAAGCCGCCAGTCATCAGCGGTGTTACACGGTGAGCGATAATACAGATTCTTGCATCCAGTACGTTCATCGTGTGGCAAGCTTTCCTGCTACAGACCATGTCGGTGGAAACTCCAAGATACCGTCCATCGTGTATTACGACCTCGAAGGTGTCGCTCGCGCGTTCGGTGGCGAGGCCCTCCAAGAGAGCGTCATTGAGAGAGCAGAAGATGAAAAATGGGTCAAGGTGGAATGGTGAGAAACCTCTTTTCACTTGCCGTTTTCTCTCCACTGAAGTAGTACGCGACACTAGGTGGAAACTTCATCTTAGACCCAAAAACTTGGCGTCCAATCACGTTACCGATCAAGATCTTCCCCCACTTCCTACGAACAGGTCCGCCATACAAATCCTCAGTGACTTCATGGGGTATCTTTTCCGATGTTCAAAGACCTATATTCAAGAAAGCCATGTGAGCGGACCTGAGATGTGGGCCGCATCATTCGAGAACAATATCGATTTCGTTCTCAGCCATCCGAATGGATGGGAAGGTCCACAGCAAACGCAGATACGGCGAGCAGCAGTTCTTGCAGGATTAGTCCCGGATTCCCCTGAAGGTCAAGCTCGCATTCAGCTGGTCACCGAGGGCGAAGCGAGGCTGCACTTTTGTTTGAGTACTGAGAAGGCGGCCGGTTCATTCAAGGTAAGCATGCGAGCCCATGCTTGATATGTGTTACTGACACCTCTTCTCAGGAAGACCAAGGCATCATGATCATTAATGCAGGCGGTGAAACCATCGATGTCAGCTCCTACTACATGACAACATCGCCCCCTACGTTACAAGAGATCGCTCCTGTAGAATGTAAGCAGGGATTCGAATCGGGTTTCTTGTACTGACCCATTGGGTTGAAGGTCGCTTGCAAGGTTCAGTGTTCGTCACCAGACGCGCTCAACAACTCCTGGCTGGTAAGTTAGAGGAATGGGATACATTCGAATAGGCTTCGTGACTGTATCCCCGTAGTGAAGCTCACAGGCTCTAAATTCGGAACGCTGGAAGACATTGCTCAGATGACGAGCGAATTCGACAAGAGAACGAAGCTCCGTTTCAGCAATCCTAATGAACCATCTTACATCCGTTTTGGAACCATGAAGGACCGCGACCTCGCATTTAATATCAAATCTGGACAGCTCAAGCTCCCGGGGTATGTGATACTGTGCTACGCTTGACCTCGTCAGCCAATTCACGATGCTCGCAATTCAGAACTGATGTTGCGACCCTTTTTGAACCCTCGATAGCGGCGATTATCGACGCTGTGGAGAATCAGCGGAGGCTGGCCACCAAACCTATCAACGTACGTCTACCCTAGATCGCAATACGAGGAGACTAACGACCCCCCAGTCTATCTTTCTCGTTGGAGGTTTCGCCGCGAGTGATTGGCTCTTCTCGAAGCTGCAAGAGCATATTAGACCGTTAAACCTCGACTTCTATCGCCCGGACAGTTACACGTAAGCGTCGTCGTTCAAAGCGACCTGGTCTCGTCCACGTATTGACTTTAATCTACTAGACATAAAGCAGTTGCAGATGGCGCTCTTGCCTTCTACCTCGACCACGTATGGTGCGGCAAGTGTATGGTGCTGTAAGTGCAGCACAGGCTGTCACAGTATCAGAAATGCAGCGCGTCGCACTTGGACACTGAATTTTAGTGACTGGGCCCGAGGCATTGTGCAAGTAGCTTCTGAAGAAAAGCCGTGCAAGTATATGGTCAAGAGATACGATATGATCTTTTGATAGAACCAGTTCAAAACAGTACAAGCGCAGTTCTATTGGTCATATTTTTAGACGCGGGAAGAATAAGCACATGTCTTTATTCCAAACCATCTAGTACACCGCTGGGTTGCCGTCCGTCCACCTCTTATGTTTGGCGGATAGCCTACATGAAAACGATGAGGCATTGGTGTGCATTGTAGGGGAACTTGACATACCATCAAACACTTCCACGGCTGTTACTCAGTTTGCTATGGCCATCATCTACGTATACTAAGTCATCACTTGTGTTGGAATTGAATTCATCCGAGGGTCCGGGATCGGATGGCGGGTTGAGCATGTATTGCAGCTGTGTGTTGGAAACCGTCAATGCTGCGAGCTCGTCGGCGTAAACGGCATGGGCATAGGCTATGCGGTTTTCGAGGCCGCCGATACGATCGTTGGTCTCTGCTTTGTAGCGTTCCAGATCGCTGCCGCCAGAGACTAACGAGTTTCTGTTGTACATCTCATATTCCAAGACAGCGTCCTGTATCTTCTCCAGGGCATCGATCTCGCGTAGGCTGGAAGAGATGCGGGAAAGTATAGTGTCCCTGGCTGCAAGTTTGGCAGCGTAGAATTTCTCGAAAACATTGTCAGGCATGTCTGATAACCCTTCTTGAAAAACATCCTTCCCCTGGTTGCGTATAGGCATCAGAGTATGTCGCAAGCCTGAGCACCAAGAACTAACCTCAACTACATCCTCAACCGACAGCGAGGTGTGGGATGATACTCCTAAGGACCGCATCGTAAATCGTGCTTCAAGGGGCCAGGCTGAAGGATGATATTTGTGGGGAGATAACATTCTGCGCATCCCCTGGTTGGATGCGACAGTACGCTGTTGAACGGTAGATTGAGGTGCATTCTCAGGAATCTGTTTTCCTGAATCCGATCCTCGCTCCGGGGCGTATGGGGGGGGGGAAAGCACGAGGGATTAAGCAAACATCAACAATTCAGTAAGTGGCTGTACAGCCATGTACAGTGCTTGACAGCGGTTACAGTTTTCTTGATGGAGATGTACATTGTGTCCCACTTGCCAGGTTCTCTCGATGAGCTCTTGATCATCTCTGAGTAGCTCAACATATCCCGGCATCACCTCGTTGCGAAAGCGTTTTACAAATGTATCATGTCACGACGAACACTTTCAAACTCTGTTCATCGATCATCCTCGACATGTAGAGTAGCCAGAATCGCCTCAAGCTGACTGTTTCCCCCGAGCCTTGCTATTTCCTGCTGAACCTTATGACGAGCCATCGTCAACGATGCTATCCTGGTGCTTCGACGTCAAAATACACATACCTCTCGTTCAAGTGCTTTCATGACCTTCAATGTATAGCTGAACGAACCCGTCTGGTTGCGTAGATGAGAGATGGTATGATGCTTCAACGTTGGCGTTGTGGGTCGTTTTTGAAGCACGTCTATTATTTCGACATCAACGCTGTGTTCCTTGAAATGCGAGAGATTGGCAACGTACTTAATATGACGCGATTGCTCTGGTCTGCTCGTACGCCATGGACGATTGGGAAAGAAAATTTGCCTTCGGTAAGGTCTTCTGCGAACCCTTTGTTCTTTGAATACTGTCGTGTCACCGTCCATGTGTACCGTTGAAGAATGGGAGACCACAACGCTCACGTACCTCGGTACTCTGAAGATTCATATAATCATCTCTGATTTGAAAGTATACGCCAAAGAGATTAACCAGAGGGACGTAATCCCTAGAATCAAAAAGTCATCAACAAGACCCCGGTGCAAGAAAAAACCAAAACCATCTCACACATGGACGTTCTTGGTTGCACACGCCATCATCAACTTGACAGCGATTCTAAACAACCCACCCGTCTCTGCCACACAAGACGGTGTGTTAGCGGGACCGACGCCTCACCTGATACATGTTGCAAGCACGCTCAACTATTGTTCACCATGGCAATGTACTCTTCCTCCGTCGGACATTGCAACGTGTCTCGCCAGAATATCTCGAGACCCTGTCCACGATGAAGTGACAGCAGTTCTTCCGTGACCACCAAATCCAAATCCTTGTTGGGCACGATCCGATCCTTGTCGCCCGAATCGTCGCCGTGGTCTCTGAGCGCAGCCAACTCCTTGTACGCCAAAAAATACACATAGTTGGCCGTGTTGATCGTCTGGGGAATGCCGTAGATGCGATGTGCGACTGGTTGACCTCTCCGAAGTTGAGCGCCGTCCTCGATATCGTCCACCATGAGACTGGCGCTATGCAACATACGAACGACGCGCGAGACGACGCTGAGCTGGGTACGGGGGACGTCGAGCCATACGTTGAACGCCTCGATCAGCAACGATCGGATTTCCTTGCCGGGTTTCGATGTGATGTATACGAATGGTTCTAGGATGACGGATTCAGAGGACGCGGGCCATTCTGGAGGGTTTCGAAGGGGTCGAAGGATATTGGAGAGGTGTGGGTCCTCGTCGGACATGGAGGTGCTATTGACTGCTGGTCAACCTAAATTAGGGCTATTCGTCATTTGTATGGACAGCTCAGGGGTTTCATGAACTCTCCCTCGGTTTGTTCTCGATCCAGCCGACGTTTGGTTCCAATCCTCGACGCTCGAGAATTTCAGGGTTTTGCTCAGAGTGGTCCTCATAATAGTCCTTCTGGTCGAAGCTACTAGGATGTCGAGTCCGGTACAAGTATACGCCAGCCTCCGTCACCAAAACATCCATAACCCAAGCGCACGAACACCTAAATACATATAACATGCCATCACAACCCTTCATTAACCACATCCTGCAATATCGGTCGTCCCCTCAACACCCCATCCCTCACAGGTGTCCTCGCCTTTTTCGGCGGCGTCTCCACCCCGCACCCGTCAGCACCAGCACCATTCCCAACGTCTTCAGCCCCGCGCTTCCCACCTTGCTTACCCACCACCACCATCCTAGGCGGTTCCAACGTCGGATGCATCCTCTCCGCACCCTTTCCCAACACAAGCACCCACCCCCGCTCCTCCATCAACTCTAAAAACTCCGCCAACAACGCCGTCACACCGAGCGTCCTCCGCGAACCGATAATCACGAGCTTGGATCGCGCACGCGTAAAGGACACGTTGACGCGTCGCCAATCTTTTAATAAATCGCCGACCTAGGACACGAGGTCGGCCTCGTCGAATGGATGAACGCACGAGAGGGACGTACCTGACCATGATCGTTGGATCGGACCATCGAGATGATCACACAGTCCTTGTCCCTCCCCTGACTCTTGTCCGCCGTCAAAATCTCAATTTGTTTCCTGTCCTGCAAGAGATGAGAGAGGAGCTTGATTTGTTGACGGTACAATGACATGATCCCGATTTGGCGTTCCTCAATGCCACTCCGCGAGAGCGCCTCGACGATCTGGTACACGATCTTGCCCTCTACTTCGTTCTGAACCAGGTCACCCACGCGCGAATCGAACGCAGGGACGCGGTCCGTGTCTACAAAGACGGCTTTACAACTGGTGCAACGTCAGCCGAGGTCACACGTGAAAAGACGATGCTTACTTTTCGTCCAGCAATTGCGCGAGCCAACACTTGCCGTCGCCGCACAGACATCCGCCTGGTCCACAAAGAGTATCGATAAACATCTTGTCGGGGAGTACCAGACTCTGCTTCGCGACGGATTCTGAGCCGCACCGAAGACGGTCACTGTATATGAGTTTGTTGGACAACAGCATGATCTCTTCGTTCATGCGGTATTGATGCGTCAGGTCCACGACCGCATGGGGATGGGCCATGGATAGCCTTCGAAACAGCGAGACATCTAGGCCACCCTTTCTCGCTGCTGGATTGCGTACCTGGAAGAATATGTCACTGCTCGTCACTGTTTTTATCTGACAACGGAGTTTACCAGAGGTGGAAGCTGAAAGTGGTCTCCGACAAGCACGAATTTGTCAGCGAAACGTAAAGGACCCAGACACGTCGGTAAAGTGATTTGTGACGCCTCGTCTATGATACAATAGTCGAACGTCCGCCGGGAAAACAGAGGGCTGTGGCGAGCTCAGTACCAACCATCGGATCGTCGACCGTTTCAAACTCACTGATCGATCGTCAAACACGTAGTGGCTACGACCGGTGGTGACATGAGCTGATTCTCGAGTTGTTCGATTGTCTTGGCAGCCTTTTTATTCGGCTCTGTAAACTGGCGAACGTCGGGGTGAACCTAAGCCGCCAGCTTGAGTATCACCGTCCCCGATGACACATACAAGAACTCACCTTGTCCACGTTTCCCAATCTCAGAATGCTGTAATCATCGTCCATCAGCTTGAGCAAGATCGTGTCCACCGCAGAATGCGTATACGACGTCAACAGCACTGTCTTCCCCATAGCCACAAATGTCCGAATGAGGGCTGCGATCACGGTCGTCTTGCCAGTTCCAGGCATCCCGAGGATCAACGCATAATCGTTTGCACTTAGCGCGCGTGTCATCGCTGACACCTGGCCCGAATTTAGCGTGCTTGTCGCAGCCACATACTCGGGAACGTCCCGCAACGCATCTACCGTCGCTTGTTCGTCCTCGAACTCCGGCTTGCGGAGATCCACGACCAGCCCGAGTCGCCTCGTGTCCCCGTCGGCATAGAACAACTGCGCGAGATTGTCGCGGATGCGACCCATGCCTGACATCTCGTCTCTGTCAATCCGGAACTCGGGCCGGATCCGGCGTTCAAGGTTGCGTAGTACCTGTAGGCGTGCAACAATCTTGTCCAAGTTCAGCTCGTGGTCCACGCCCACGACGACATGTTGCGGTGTGAGATCCACGATGCAGCCACGAGCGAGCGCGAGGAGTTCTGGCTCGACGGAGATGGAAATTGCATCCCCCATGCTCATGTGGCCGTTCAAGAGAGACTGACTCTGGGAAAGGGTATCATTTCCGCGGATGAACCGATACGTGTACCGGTGTATCTTGCCTGCACTTGGCAAGCTGGAGGGGAAGAACGTCTTGTCGATGACCATGGCATCAAAACAGCGACCCTTTTCTGCGCGTTTCTGGGCCGACATTGTCCAAAGCTCCTTTCGGAATCGAATACCGTCTTGCTCTTCGAGAGAGATCAGTGCTTCCCATTGTTTGAAGAAATCCGCTTGGGCGGGAGTCAAGTGCGACGTCTTGGCGTCGTAGATCCCTGCAATCGGCGACGCGTCATCAACCACGTTCTCCACAGCCTGCACGCAACGTTAGTCAAACGACAATTAACGAGCGGACGATACTAGCCTTGCGGTACAACATGCAGGCGTCGAGCGCGTAACACTTTTTGCACGCACGTTCATCATCGATCGTGGGTGGCAAGAAAGGCTCGGTAGCCTTACCCTGATTCACGCGACGCATCATGTATGCCGCCATCTCATTTCTTCCACAGATGAGGCCTCTGAGTTCGTTTCTACCTCGAGGAACCCTCACGACCTCCTCGCTTTGGGTGTAGTAGAGTAGTCCGCTTGGGACTTGGACACCATACCGTTCCTCCACGAGAAGGGTGTACAGCATCGTTTGAGCACGGTGTTCCATTCCTGCAATGGACCGACCTGTCTTGATCTCGAACGGCATGGTGTGAGTGCTGAGCAAAGGTTTCTGCTTGACACGCTTGTCAAAGGTATTTTCGGCAATAATCGTCTGAACGCTCGCGTCCAATTTGCCTTTAAGGCCGTAGGTAGGTGACCATATGTCCTCTTCAATATCATGCAAGGACGTGATAGCGAGAAGCGTGTTTTGATTGGCGGCTGCACGGGTATTGACAAGGGTAGCGTCGGGCTGTGACAGCATATCAGTTTTTGAATGTGATGCATGACGAGAAAAGAGGACGTGCCTTGGGTGTGTCTGCGATATAGCGCTCGGAGAATACTTTGAGGCCTCTGGATCGAAGTTTGAGCTCTCGCTTTGCTTCTTCGATATCTGTTCCAATCTTTACTATTTCCGGGAGGTTCTTCATCACGGCATCTTCGATCAGATCCTCGACGTAGAACTCGTCCCATTGCTGGGTAGCAAGGCACGTCTGCATGATTTCGTGTAGCATATTACCCCATACGAGGGCGGGTGTCGCATCGGACGTGTTGCGTACCAAGGACGAGAGGAGGGGTTTCCGTCTGCAGTGTGGGGCATTTGAGAGTGCGGTTGCCGTCAAGAGTAGATCGGGATGATGAACGAAAAGATTGTCGCGAGACGAGATGGTGATGGCACCCTCCGAGTCAAAGTGACCGAGAACATTGATGATATCACCTGGGAGAAGCGAAGCTGACGAGTCGGTTAAATGAGGAGGCGAGTTGTTCTTACCCTTTCGAACGTCGGACTCTGCCCAGTCGTCCTGGAGTGTGACCGAACGTAGGTGTCCATGCGCAAGTGTTTTGACCGACAAGAGCTATTTGCAGCGTCGAGAAAACGGCAAAGAAGGAAGAGAGAATCGAACCTTGGAGCCGCGCCGCTGGCCCTCTTCCACTGCTTCCACGATGCAGCGCGCGGAAGGCGTCTTTGTATATGGTTGCTCGAGAGCGATGCCAGACTGAGATTCGGGTCAGAAGGAGGGGAGAACACGACATGGTGCCCCGAACCTTGAGTTTACCGCGCTTCCGAGTGGGGGAGAGGAAGTCGCTTTCCATGTCCTGCCAGTCCCAGGTCTCGGCACCCTCGAGAAGGGCGGACAAGCTCAAGTTTGGGACGTTGCCAGACGGCATTGAACAGGCACGGCGAGGTGTGACTGGTTTGACGGGGGAGCGTTGGCGTTTGATGGGTGACCGCTAGTTGCTCTGTCAGATTGAGCATGGATGAAGAACGAGGCAGCTCACCTTGGTTGGACTGGCAGATTTCTTCTTGGGCGTCAAGAAATCCGCCTCCATGTCCGCCCAATCCCAGTTCTCTGCACCGTCCAAGAGGAAGGAGAGGTCGTCTGCATGGTTTTCCTTGGACTTGTGTTTTGTCGGAGACTGATTTATGTAGTCCTGCATGAACGCTTCTTTCTTGTCGTTGCAAACCTCCCCAACGCGACGCGTTATTTGCACCTGTTTGGTCGATCGAATTTCACACTCCGCGGGTTATCTTATCTTATCTATGTTCCGATCCTGGGCTATGTCGTCCACCTTGTACTCGGAATCTCCCTTGCCTCTTGAAGCCACCTCGTGTCTCTTACATAACCTCTCCTGTGGCCATCCCTTCATCCCCGTTCATATCGACAGGACCCTCACAACACCATGTTCAACAACTGGCTCACCTCCTCTCAACCCACCACCTCCAAACCAGACCAAAAATCCATCTCCCCATCCCTCCGTGCCGACATCTACGCCGCCCTCGACCGCGCCAAACCCTGGCTCATCGGCACCTCGCCACGCCACTGCGCAGCCGGCGACGCCCTCTCCTACCAACCCATCCTCGCCCTCATTCACACGCACTTTCCAGACCTCGTCCCTGCCATCGACGTCCTCGGAAACGTCGAAGCAGAAGTCGCACTCATCGTCGCGGGTATCACCAATATGGTCCTCGAAATGAGCAAGTGGGACGGGATGGCAGGCGCTATGACGATGCGGACCTGGGTCGATGCGCTCAGCGATGCACATGCACGCATTGAGCGCGCGCCTGGGAGTAAACGCAAGGAACAGGTCGGGCGTGGGATGACGAGGGGGATTAATCAGTTGACCGACGTTTCTCTTATGACGAGAGAGTTTGCTCCGAGGATACAGATCATCTCCCTCCTCAAGAGTGGTAAGCCCCCTTTCTTTTTCGACTTGATGCACGTTTCAAGTCCTCATGAAACGCTGTGATCATCACCGCACCCACGGCCGCCAACCCATGATAGTCAACACCAAAGTGCATGGCGCCGGGACGGAGGAAGCAAGACAGGGAGAGGCATTGTGGAGCTCAAAGTTCATCTAGGCACAATTTAGCACTAGCCATATCGCCAGTACTGTACCCTTTTGGTTTAGTCTGCATTGCGGTTTAAAGTTGGCCGTCTGTGCCACATGAACAACAAGATCGATCGATAATATGAGGCAGACTTGACGACCACGAACATATTTTCGTCATCATCACAATCATATAAAATTGCCCACAATAACATCGAGTGCGGATATCCCCGTATCAGCTGAACGCTCTACGTCCAACCCAACCGTCCGCCTATTACACACACGTGCGTCATGATACAAACAACAGAAAACTAAACCCGAAACATGACCGCTAGCCATGTTACAGCGTGGTGGTATGATTGCGTTCTACTTTACATAAACTGTCAGAGGCACATCGTCAGCATCCACGCCACGCGAAAAAAAGGGAGGGCCATCGAAACGTACAAATGTATTTGGATTGTCCATGCTGGCGACAAAATCATCAAAAGCCATCTCTTCGAGGGTGACGTCCAACATGAATGGCTCGTCAAACAGGTTTTGGTCCACCTCGCCCGGCGTCCGGAAAATTTCGCGCATCGGGACGCCGTATGTGGTAGACATTGGGAATGTCGTTGTCGGCGCAGGGTCCAATATCATGGAGCCTTGCAGCGTTTGCTCACCAAACGCTGACGTCATGGAAGAACCACTTTTCGACACCTCCGCAGCTGGCTGTTCATAAGATGAACCAGAGTCCCCAGAAGTGTGATATTGGAAATGATAGATTGCCGAGAATATGCGCGCAGGGCGAGGACGCTGTCCGTAGTCCTGATTGGGTACAGCATCCGGAACATGGTGCACGTCTTGAACGATGGTGTACAGGGTGGGATCTAGCATCCACGTCAAACCCGACCACAGGCTAGCAGGTTGGGAATGACCTACCTGCGGCTCCACAGAGGACATCCCAATATTTAGGTACGAGTGGGGTATTGTATAATACAGGTTCTTCGCCCGACGATTGACCGGTCGATGAAGTAAAGTAGGGGCCGACATACTCGAGCGTCGTGTCCTCCGAATGGACGGGTGCACCGTCCAGGAGAACAATGTAAGAGGACTTGCCATTGACACGAGACGGGGAGACAAAGGTAACCGTAGGATCGATGTTGCGGATATGACGCGCTGCATCCAAAGGAGATGAGTCGAAATCAGCAGAGACGGATGAAGGAGAACAACCTGTCGACGAGGAGTGGGATTGTTGCGGAACGATGTCAATGTAAACGGGCATGCGTGGCTCGGCAGGTTGACGAGCTTTGGGTGAAGGGAAGGGTCGCATAGTTGGGCTTATGGGAGTGACTGGAGGTGTAGGAGTGGCTGGAGAACCTGAAGAAGAGGAAGGGGAAGAACGGTCGCAAGATATAGTGGAAACTGGGGGGCTGGAAGGTGAATCCCAAGTGGTTGGCTGGGGTGCATTGCAGGTGCCGGCGTTCGTCCGGGTACGGTAGTAGCAACCCGTCAACACATCGATCACTGTCGTGTGACAAATACAAACAATATTTATGAATGTCGTCCGCACACGGACCGCGCCAAACACCTACACTCGCGGCCCTCGGATGTCTCTCTGAGCTGTTGCAGGCGGCTACCTACTTGCTTGGCGGATCTGTATTTTCCAGTGGTATTATGGATATAGTCGGATATGAAGCGATTACGCATTGGGTAGCGCCCTAGCATTCGTGTTTCCCGCGAGTCATCAGGTTCATATTCCTGGAGAGCTGTGGTGGATAATGAAAGACGTGAGAAACGTGACATATACAAGATAAAGAAGGTACCTAGGAGCATGGTCGCTTCGAGGTATGGTGGCCATACAGCCTCTGATTTACCCTTTAAGGTCTTCCAATTCTTTCGATTTCTGAGGACGATTTGCAATATGTCCTCCACGCTGTATCTGAGCGACGGTTGATCGTGCGGAGTGCATGTTCGGAAAGGGACAGCCGGAGCTTCCGCAGGGGGGATCTGTAGAGACTGATGACAACCCGTCTGAGTATATGTGATATGGCTTGTCAGGGTGGCTGCAGAAAGATGCATCGGGATGGGCTTGACATCAAACAAGATACTAGGGGATGTCGGGGGATCATATATAGGCAGAGAGACATAGGCGGCGGCAAATGACTAGCCCACTTCGCCGGAGAGCCAAGCAGGGCCTATTGTGCTAAAAACAGGAGCGCAACAGCGTCATTGCGCCATGTTCGCCTCAGCTGGGGTTCACGGCCTTGAGAAGCAGGTCCTACACCCATTTGGGCGTATAGCGGCGGTGCTGGGCTAAAATGGCCACTGACAGAGACCTCACAGGTCTCTTTTGCTTCTGTTCGTTGGCATTATTCATCCGATTCAGCCATGGCCATCCATACTCCAACCTGAAGTGGGTCAGTGACTCCTCGCTGCTTGCACATGAAATGGAGAAGGGGACATGTCGATCGTGGATCTGGATTCTGGGTGGATCTGAGATTGTTTGTTTTGTCTCCGGCACTGGTGATCTCCCGGATTCGGCAAATTCCGCCACACCACGCCTTGGCGTGTACTCTGCACAGCCTCCGGCTCGTCTTCATGCATAACCGATACCGCCATTTGACTCAACCCCACTCCGCAATCATACCTCCTGACCATCCAAGCGATCAGCCACTTTGTCACAGTGAGCCAGTGAGGTACTTATCTGTACGTCAAAGTAACAGATTCCTAGCTCAGCATCACGTTGATTCACGTTAGAGTATGAGCATGAGACCATATGCAGGCACGTACAGTCTCCACAGGCAGAACGTGCGTCAACACGTGTTCTATGGGACCACGTGGGTTCTTTGACAACCTCAGCGACAAAGGCTTCATTGACACACGACCTGTGACATCCCTGCGCAGCCCCGACGCACATATTTATGTCTCGCCTGCCTCGATTTCCCAGCCGAGCAAAGAATAACACTGCTGGATCAAAGCGACTGTTGATGCACTGATGGCACCCATATCACCACGCACGAAACCACTATCTTTTGGTTTAACCCACAAGACAACAAGTTCAGGCGGAATTTATCTACTCCGACGATGGTCCCCGAGTCTGTCTAGCATGAAGTGCTTTTTTTTTCAAAACCTTGTTCTGTTCATCTCCGTCGATAATATAACTGAAGTCCTCGATCGATCTTTGCAACGCTGTGCAATCGTGCCTCTCCCGCGAGCCTCTGGTCCAGTGCCTGGACCAGCGGCGATTATGTAGGACAAACTGGTCGAGGCATGCGCTGCATCGATCATGGAGCCGCCGCCGATCTGTAGGATGTGATAGCTATACGTTTTATGGACAGCAGGCTGGTCCATATCTATAGTTGAGTGATGCTCCACAAGTGGCCCGCGGCATTCATGTACGATTTTTGGGTCCGGCCTCGTGGTCCCTAGCGGCTTTTACCACACAGCTACAGGGAGATACCCAACAGCATGCGGTTGAGATTGACACGTAGGATGTCCTCGGGGGACAGACCAACCATCGCGCACCGTGACTTGGCAAGAGGCTCAGGTAAATCAGATACGTGGCAGGGGAGCGAGTGGACGTGCGTAAAGTCCTAGATAAAGTGGTTGAAAATTAAGGGGTTGTACTATGTATATATTAGGTAAAGCTGAACGCTGAAGTGAAGAGGAGTAACGTACAGCGTTCGCAAACGGACGACTCCGTCTCTGTAAGAGGAGAAGACTGTGATTGCTTTCTTATAGCCACCATGTCCCGTGATCTCGTCGTAGGTGCCTCGGGGCAGGCAGTTACCATTTGTTTCAAATAGACACATCGTACCTGTCTCAGGGCCAGTCATACTACCCGTTCGTACGATAACGCTTCTTCAGCTCGTTTTCCCCGAACTACGCTGAGGTGTTCATTCCTGACATACTAATATTGCTTATCATCTATGATCTTGGCTGTGCTGATGACCCCTTTTCACGTAGTGATAACTAGTTGCCAAGTGAACGAATTGTACTGTACTCACTTGCCGTGATTACCGAAAATCATAGTAACCTTCATCGTAAAGGTATCATTGAGACCAGGTGGCTAGATAAATTAACAAATAAACATTGAGCAACGACGGGCTGAGCTCTCCACTGGCCCACACTAGCCAATCAGTAGCGACGCCTGGGACACTTGTCGCAGCCAGATGCAACAGTGTGGATTTAGAATCTGTGGTGATAGTTTCGAGCCAGAACCAGTGGATACATTCCGGTGACTGGTGACCATAATAATTAAATATGTAACCGTTGTCAGCTTCCGCAACCCGATCAAAACGGGGTGGCTCGGGAATACATACTCTGGTGACCCAAAAGTCCTTCCGTACCTCGATCCCCCGCTTGAGCGCTTTGCGCCCAGTAGCAAGTACGCACTTGGACGCAATTATGTATTCGATAAAAACACTCCTCCACCATCGTGGAAGTCGGGGAACACATGACGGACATGGTAACCCATGCTATCAGATACAATACCGGGTCACTAGTCTGGGCTCCAATGGCGTATTAAGCTCCCCAGGCAGGCGCTCTGTATAATAACGATACCAAGCATGAGTGGGTTGTTGCCACTCTCCTAGCGACCGTCGCCATGTCCGTTCACTGAGAGCCTGTTCATAGTATATTAGTTTTTTTGGCCTGTTTTCAAGACTTGACGAGCAGAGCTCGTGGTTGTCGCACGAGACAGCCAGCGGAGCCGTGCCAAGCCTTCGCACACAGCTGGGCATGTCTAGCTTCCATGCTCGCAAGAATAACAGTTAGTCCTAGCACATCAGATAGAGTAGAAGTAGACTGTCATGCCTAGCCTGACTGCAAAGTTTTCTTGTTCGCCTACATGACACGCGAAGCTTCGAGGCCACAGGTGACTGCTTATGGCGGGATGTAAAAATAGGCGCATGGAATGAAGCCTGCGAAAGAGACGAATCACTTCGACATTTGATATAGGCATGGGAGAAGCGGAGTACCAATGGCGAGCAAGGTTCCCAAGCTATTACTGAGACCTACTCCCAAAAGTCTGTCAAGTGCGATACCGTCTCGACCATGTCAGGTCACAGGTAGTTTCCTACGACCAAGACCTATCAATTCATGTCAGCTGGTACCTGCTCCACAAAAATTCCACGACGGGGGGAACGAGCATGTGATGCGATGTGGTGGTCCAGTCAGAAGTCAGTACTTCCTAGTGCTGTGATTGGTTCACGTGGTCACAAGTAGACGTCGGACGAGGAAAACCGCTGACAGACTAGATCATATGCTGTGTCATGATGGTCAGATACCGCATTTAATCTCAGCATTTCACGTCTCTCCATGTCACTGACTCTCACTTGGTGATGTCGTCCTCATACCCGTCCTCAAGACCAGTTAGTCAAGTAGAGTCATATGGCAGGGCGCCATATACCCCTTCGCAAGACACTTGGCTGTTAGAGCCTCCCAGAGCCACATACATCGAACAGACGCCCGAGTCCGTCAGTGCTTCTTCCCGTGGATCGTTCGCATTGCACTCTGGGAGCAACTCTTCACCTCTCCTTGTTCAAGACGGGAAGCGGTTTAGCGACGCTTCCGGTACTCCCGTACTTCCGGGAAATCTCGGATCGTCTCGCAAGCCATCGATCGTTAGACGTCCCATCTTTTGGATCATCGCACTTGTCGCCCTCGTTATCGCAGCTGCGGCAATCGTCATCCCGGTCTACTTCTTCGTTATCAAACCTCGCTCTAATCTTTCTTCAAGTTCCACGAGCAGCTCCAGCCCGCCAGGCACTAGTGGTCCAGGTCCCACCGGGAAGAGTCTGACGACCGGTGGGAATGGTTCAGTTATCACAACCTCGGATGGCACAACATTCACATATATCAATAATTTTGGTGGCTTCTGTGAGTTTGCGCACTTCCATTTTCATCAATTCTTCGAGGTTATCGTGTTCGAAGTTTGTCACCACCTTGTCGAACACCTTGTTTCCTACTATGGTTGGCGCACGCGCAGATTCCAGTCTTGATGTATAAACGATTCGTCTGCCATAACTCCCAAACGCACTCCGCATTTTCATTCTGTATCTCCTTACTCGCGTTAAGATCACCACCAACGACCCTTCTGACTCATCCTCACAGGGGTATACGACCCGGAGGACCCCTTCAGTAATAACGCTCAACCAAATTCATGGACGCCACCATTAAACACGAGTTGGACTTGGGGTCAAGACAAGGTTTATGGGTAATTGGTCGTGCTTCGTGGTGTGTCCCGCGCTGAGCATTGTGACAGCGTTAACTTGGGAGGACTATTTGTCCTCGAACCATTCATTTCCCCTGCGCTCTTTCAGAAATACCCTGCTGCCGTAGACGAGTGGACCTTAAGCACCCTCATGGCTGCCGATACAGCCAGTGGCGGTTTAAACCAAATTGAAGACCATTATAAGACGTTTATCGTAAGTAATCTATGTCCTTTTTAATTAATGTGATCACGTCGACTGCATTTTTGACAGACGGAACAAGACATTGCGGAAATGGCTGGGGCTGGATTGAATTGGATTCGCCTACCAATACCATTTTGGGCCATCGAGAAATGGGATTTTGAACCTTTCCTAGAAAAAGTCTGCTGGCCGTATGTGTCTTTACATTCTTGGGATCAGTCACTAATCAGCCTTGCCAGATACATTCTACGTGTTCTACAATGGGCTCGAAAATACGGGATCAGAGTTAATTTAGACTTTCACACTATTCCTGGCTCGCAGAATGGTATGTCCATAGCCTTCACGCTAGCGTGAGGGAAATTTCCCACCCCATGCACAACATATAGGTTACAACCATTCTGGAAAGCTGGGCAGCATCAATTTTCTCAATGGCGTTATGGGCATAGCTAACGCCGAACGCGCACTGAACTATATCAGGATCATTGCCGAGTTTATTTCCCAGCCTGAATGGCAGCCCGTAGTTCCTGTTTTCAGCATCATGAACGAGCCTCTGCTATCCACCATTGGCAAAGACCAATTATCATCCTTGTGAGTCGTCAAGCCTCGCTACATACTGTTTTGGGTGGACGATGAGCAATATCTTCTTCAGTTACCTTGCCGTTTATGATATGATTCGTGACATTACGGGCGTTGGTGAAGGGCACGGAGCGTATATTGCTATCCACGATGGTTTTCAAGGCGTGGCAAGTTGGGCAGGCTTCCTGCAAGGGTCAGATCGCATTATTCTCGACACACACCCTTACTTTGCTTTCAATGGTAATTCAAATACCCAGCCAATTGCCACTGGTACAGGCCTTCAAGCAGGCGGGATTTGGCCCAAGACTGCCTGTGATGCATGGGCCGATAGCATGAACGCGAGGTACCTTTGCCAATTGACTGTTGAGCCTTCCGTTGCCTCATGTCCTTCACAGCCAGACCGCTTTCGGAGTGACCATCGCGGGCGAATTCAGTGATGGATACAATCCATGTGGGCTTTTCCTGACTGGTACAACAGGAACGTCGAGCTTTGGGCCGTCATGCTCGCTATTCCTGGACTCGTCTCAGTGGAATCAAACATTGAAAGATGGCCTTATGGAATTCACCTTAGCTTCCATGGACGCCCTTCAGAATTGGTTTTACTGGACTTGGAAGGTTTGCCAGTTCCCTCCTTAACGTACGATTGCTGACGAATGGCTGGAATAGATCGGCAATTCCTCCACAACGAACACAGTTGAAGCGCCCCTTTGGTCCTACCAACTCGGGCTGCAGGGTGGATGGATACCCACCGACCCACGGACGGCGCTCGGAACGTGTGCAGCTCTCGGTGTCCCGCCCCAACCTTTTAATGGGCAATATGCGTCGTGGCAGACAGGTGGCGCTGGCGCAGGTACCATCGCTGCCACCTCGTTAGCCATGTACAGCCAGTATCCCCCCGCATCCATAAACGGTTTGACGTTGGGCGCGAACCAAGCATTGCTTCCCACGTATACGTCGACGAGCCCCATACCCACACTCCCTCCCCCGTCGTTCTCTCCAACACCGACTGTGAGCATCGGCGACGGGTGGTACGACTCCGCAGATACCGGTTTAGCACCTACGCAGGTGCAAGGGTGCAGTTACCCTGACGCCTGGGACGCTGTGGGTTCTGCAGTGCCAACAACGCTTTGTCCACCTGGGACGATTGCTGCTGGTGTGAGCACCACTCCAATTACGAGATCCGTGTCTGTGCCAACTGCACGTCGGGCGCGATAACCAGTGCCGTTCTTTTTTTGTGCGATGACTCTTGAAGGTCTCTATTATTCATAATACATACCGCAAATTGGGTCACTGCCGTTGTTTTCTTTCTGTTTACATAATGGACTGTTACACAACCAGACATTTTGGACATTGTTCTACATGACCCGGCTATTTTAATAGGTTCTTTCATAAAGTGATCAAACGTGGTGTGCGTTCACCTTCCTCACTGGCAAGGGACTTTGGTAACTTACTTGTTCCTGCATTGCTACAAGGGTAGAGTTGCAGTCAGCCTGAGTACCCCCAGATCCGAGTGCGTCGATTCTCCTGGCTGACCTCTGAACACCCTCACTCAATTGTCCCCTTGTTACTTGGGTCGAGACCATCCAGTCACAAACGTGGCAACCGTGGTGACCAAGTACCTCATTTCAGAAGAAGACTTACCAGGGCACAGCATCAGCGATTTTTACTTCTCCGGTGACAGGGATGTCGCGTAATCCTTGCCCCTCGCTTGAAGACTTCTCGCACATCGAGTTCTATTTGGAGGACGGTTGACGAAAGAGGAATTTGACCACTCCTCTTGCCCCATTCCCATGCGATTAAAAAAATTGCGCGCTTTGCAGTCTCATGATATATCGGTGGTTGTCGCTCGCTTATCGGCCATATCACCAGCCAAGGATGATACCCGTTCATTGGTGCGGATGTGGTACGGATGGCAGCTGACTGATTCAGTGTCTTCCATGTGTAAGTCATTTCTTTTTTTGTTCTTCCCTGAGATCTGATCATGATCATGTACGAGGCCGAGACTCTACATATCTCTCTGGCATGCACTGGGAATACGGCAGCATATCGAGGCAACTCCACCTCTTTTTTTTGACTTCGCCGCGCGATGCACGGTGGAAGCAACGAGGATGCTTGGCTCGCCGACAAGGAACACGTTCATAAATTCGTGCAAAGGGTTCACTGACAGCAGGCTCCTTGGCGTGCGGCAGCGTTGTCTCCTTCTCACTCGCTCCGCTTGATCCAACTGCAGTCAAGCTATAACCGACAGTTTGGCGTGCAAGGTGGAGGTCGAGGTGCGCACAAAACCCTGACTGACTTGGAAGCGCATGTTGATGGTGACCGTCAAGCGCTCCGTAAGTTTGTAACCCAATTGAAAGCCAGCATCATGAACCGGGTGAATTTGTTTTATGACCTTATCGCCCAACGAAATTTTTTCTCTCCAAAAACGGCCCGAGATCGGCGGATGGGTGAGTGGATCTATGATTGATTCTTACCACTCACTAGCGGTCGACTGTCTGGTTGGCTGCCACTCCATACTCGGGGGACGCACATCGGCCTTTTTTCTGCCATTCTGTGACCATGCCGTGTATGCACCTTGTGTCCGTGAGTTTGGTCTGCTGAATGGGTGACTGGAGCTGAATGGTTAAATGATGTGACTGACTGTCGGCGGAGAAGGCAGGGGCTCCGGTCGAAGGGCTGAAATCATTTGTCAAGAGACGAGCAGGTGCCGGCACTTGCTGGCTCCTCCATCTCCTTTTTCCATAGGCTCGTGCATCCTTGGCACTCGTCAAGGCGATATTTGCTTTCCCCTCTGCCCACCTACCGTCACTCTTCGCTCTGCGACCGGTCCGAAGACCAGACTTGCGTGCGCTTCTCGCTGACCTATCTGCGGAGAGGCATTTGAGGACCCTTCTACGTCTCATGCGATGCCACCCTAGCAGGTACGTCGAGCTCACCAGCAGAATATCGAACACGCGCGCTCCCCTGGTCAGTCGCATGGTCGAGGTCGGGATCATTCTGTCTTGACGACGGCCACAATGTTCACATGTAAGGATGATACCCGACGCCTTCTCATGTCATACTGAGGCCGTTTATCAGCCCTCTGACTTGGAAGACGTGACATGGCAACCGGTCGTCAACTCTGCTCGCTTTGACGCTGGTGTGACGCACGGCAGTGGTTCGATTAGCGCTCGCCGTCGGCCTGCTGATAAGAGTGTTGACTGAACATCTGATTTCCCACCGGTTCCAACTTGGGTTCTCGCCCGTCCTCCCACGGCGTATGACCGCTGGGTTGCGCTGTTGAGGAGCACCGGAGTCCTTGGACGAGCTGGTATGGTGTTGCGGCCACACTGTCCCCGATCCAGGGTTTTCATTGAGAACCAGGCGCCGAGATCCGGTGGACTTCGTCTGGCACGCCGCAGGCATGTCGTCAGCAAGGACAGGGATCGCGGCTAAACGTACAAGCTCTAAATTCTCTTCCATTTGCCGGATCATCCATCGCAGGCGTCGTTGATGAACGTTCGAACGTCCATGTGATATCGGAGCGTGGTGCGTTTTACTAGCCGACTCTTCTCTGGCGGATCCATTGGTGACGACATCAGTCAAGATTACCTTTGGCGAGGGGGGCGTGCAGGCATATCGACAAGCCCACGTACAAGTTCTCTTCATCGCTAGATCATTCATCGCAAGCGTCGCTCACGAACGCCATGTGATGAAGCGTGGACGTTCTACCAGACGACTTTTCCAACGGAGTCCAATGGATCTATCCGGTATCGAACAGTGACAACATCTTTCAAGACGATGTCTGGGCGAGTGGAACGTGTGGACATACATGCCGACGACTCGTCCAAGGACGCTGGTAATGGCCAACGTACAAATTCTCTCCATTGCCGGATCATCCTTTGCCAGCGTCATTCGGGAACATTCATTTGGACGTCCATGTGATGCGAACAGGGTTTCGACCACACGTACGCGGATCACGACTCCAACGCGTACAGGGTTTCTCTATTGCCATCCATGTGCCAGTGGAGTTTTTTATGCCAGACGCATTCTCCAACGGATCTATCCGGTGTCGAACAGTGGCGACATTACTTTTGGCGAGTAGAGCGCGCAGGCATGTCGGGGACAAGGGCGGGGGTAACGACCAATTACGGTACAAGTTCTCTTCATTGCTATATCATCCATGCAACCATTAGGACGAAGTGAGTCCCACCATACTCCAACCGAGTCTAGCGGATCCATCCGATATCGAACAAGTGACGACATCGCTCAGGAAGTATCCGAATTCATTCTCGACGCCGTTGTTCGCTTCGACTTGAAGGCCATGGCCGGGTGCTATAAGTACTCGGTACCAGCTGCATGCCTCGCTTATCCGGACTGGCCCCCATGGACCAGGTGGGTATAACGCGCTTGGAACGTCCCAACCTCGTCGTTCCCGGCCGATGCACATACTGCTATTCGGTCCCGAGTCAACCACACAAGGCGGCCAACATTGAAACCCAGACACTTAAAACAGACTGCAATTTAATATGAGTGGGTCGCCACTGGCAACTCGTTGATCAGCGATGATCGCCGCTGATCAAGCGGACCGGTATCTGAGCTGGTGTCTGTGTCGCGAGGGATTCAAACACATCCCATGCAGCGCATTATAATAGCAAGAGTAGTACTTGATTCAAACTCTGAGATGGATGCCTGATGTGTAACATTGATAAGTTCAACCCCGAATCTATTTGAACCTACAGACCATCACTGTAGGCTAATATTCTTCGCGTGTATACCTACTCATACCTAATCGTTATGGATACTCTTTGATCTCGAGGAGTAAACGATAGGAGACAAAAAGTCCTTTCATTGAAGTCGATCGAAGCGAAGACAAGCGGTCAAGAAAGTTGGACGCCACAGAACAAAAAGGAATACATACGAAACGCACATACCCTACAGGTTCAGTTCCCTTAATACTCGACCGCATCTTCATCATCGGCCCGCATACCGCCCGAGTCGTCTTTCCGTTCCGACTCGGCAGAGTCTGGTTCGGGCCTTGTTTCATCTTCCATTTCCATGTCAGCGTCTGGCTGGGGTACGGGCTCGCGCTTGGATTCATGAGACTCGTCGACCATCTCCTTGTCCTCACCCTCCTCTTTGGAGGTTTGCTCGCGCTCCTTTTTGCGACGAGTGTCCACTTCGGTGACACGTCGTCGAAGTTGGATGACCTCTTCGATACCAGCAGTACGCTCTTCACGAAAAGCCGCCCACTCCTTCTCGGCTGCCTCAGTAACCTGTCGGATAAGTATATTTGCGTCAAAATTTGAAAGCTACGATGAGATGTTCCGAACGACGCACCTCTGCCTTTCGCCGTGCGAGGAAAACCTCTTGGGCAGGTGTGAGGACAGCCGGAAGGTAATACAAGGGTGGTGGGTGAGAACGCGCGGGTGGTGCAAGTGGATTGGTCGAGACACGTGGCGGTGATGCGTCGGTCGGTGGGATAACATCAGTCGTCAGCAAAAAGTTGCTTAATAGTGCCAGTCGTACGCGTCGAAATTTATACTAGAAAAGTGAATGCAACTGGTGAATATATGGTGGACTATGAAAACCCAAACGGGCGCACGATGGAGTCTTTGAGCTGAAGGTCTGTTTCTTTCCTGTTGGCGGTGGTCTTGTCCTTCTTGGCTTCTTCCTCTTGCCTGACAGAGTCAGTCTCTTTGCGGAGCTTAGCTTGTAGTCTCTGTTCAATCAGTTGTCGTTTTTTTGCCTGAGGGGCTGGTCGTCAGTCGAATGGCAAACGGGCAGACCAGGAAGAGACTGACGGCATCGCTCGCGTTCCTCTCCTTGTCCTCGATCTTGGCCTTGTTCAACGTGCCGAGTACAATACCAAACATGCTTTTACCACGTTTGCGTTCACCGGACGGGACGCTGAGGTCAATCTTGGGACGTTTCTTGTTCATGGTGGCCATGGCCGCCGGGGCTGTCGGTGGTTCATGCATCTTGGCATCCTGGGATTCCACCTGCACTTCCTGGGCAGGTCTATGTGGCAGTCAGCGGTGAATCTTTGTATTCATGGTGGTGGTTAGAAGTACTGACTCTTCTGTAGACATTTGGGTTTTTATCTGCTCGTTCGAGGTTTTGGCAAGTCCAGAGAGTGTGGGTTGGTTACGTAACCAAGCTCGGTAATTAGTACTTCCACGGTGAAGGAGGTGAGCATGCCTCCAAAGCCTGCCAGCAGTGCTACGCCCAATGTTCCAAGCAAAATTCGGCCGCGGAAAAAGCAGCCAGTTCTCCTGGAAGAACGGCTGAAGCGGCTGTTCGCATCGTTATGTGCCCAAATCGAGGGTGGTCATTTCACCAACGCCGTCAAGACATGTAATAAGAGCGAGTGGTCCCGTTTCATCTCCATTCAGGAGTCACTGACACATGCAACGCGGCCTAGTCCTTCGTTTGCACCCTGCCGATACGGATGCACTCCAAACCAAGCTGTTCCTGCTTCTTCAAACTGAGCAGTATGATACCGCACTGTCCCTCATAGCCGAGACCACAAGTGGGGACGGGCCTGATTACACATTCGAGGAAGCGTATGCAATGTACCGCCTTCATAGGGAGGAGGAGGCAGCAGCGGCCCTTGGCAAAATCAAAGGATCAGTAAAAGATCACAGAGGTGTCCTTCATCTCGAGGCTCAGTTGGTATGTACGAATCGCGCCATGCCGACTTTTCCACATGAAATCGACGTTGCGTGATTTTCTGTGGATAGAATTATCGCCGGGGCTCGTACCAGATCAGTCTTGATCTTTACAACGAGCTACTCGAAACCGCTGAGCCTGTGCGTTACTGCACTGCCGTATCTCACCACCCACTCACTGCCTTCCTAGCAATCGGAAGAATATTCTGATATTCTAACGAACCTCACCGCCTCACAGAAGCACCTCGACTTTATCAACACAGCGTTCCTGCATGCTCTTGACGCACTACCCTCCTCCATCGCTTCCACGATCGAGACGTCCCCACCGCCATCCGTTCAGCCCACTGTGCACTTGGCGTCTCCTAGTGCTTCGCTGACCCAACAGAGCCCTCATGACTCTGTGATCGCAAACGAGGTGAAGGAAGTGCGGATGAAACGTGTGCCAAAGGGCGTGATTCCGGGCGTCACACCAGCACCTGATCCGGAAAGGTGGTTAAAGAAGAGTGAGAGATCATCATTTGGTTCGAGTGGCAGGAAACGGAAAGGTGCGGGAGGTGCAACGCAGGGTGTGGTTCTAGAAAACACCTCTGGGCAGGGTCACAGCGGGAAGGCCACGGGTGGAGGAGGGTCGTCGCACACCAAAGGCAAGAAAAAGAAGTAAATTAGATCTACATGTAAGACGGCTTACTTGATTTTGGCCTCCAACGCGTTGTTAATGATTTCTTTCTGCCTGACCCATCAGTTGAGATCGCGAGACGTCGTTATCTAATCCAACCTTAACTGCACCCCGCCACGTGTCCGTTCACTTATCAGCCTTGTTTCAGACGCCACCCATCCCAGGCCTTGGATTTTGAACAGTCCAGGATTGAGCTCGCAAACAGGATTCATATGTCGGGTTGAGAACCTTGCTGAAGTGCTCCGCACGAACAGTGGTTCAGATTGCCCGCCTGCCGCGTGTTGGGAACGAGGCTGACGGCAATTCATACTTCATCATGACAATTACCTTTCATCGGTCTCAACCCTCATTAAATATAATCTTTCAAGGTGGGGCACGTGGTCACCGAGTGTGCGTATGTTTCATATTTCTGATGCAGGACGCGACCCAAATTCCCTGCGAACAGGTTTCGCTACCATAACGCTGGCGTGTTCACGACAGTCGAGGTGAACTGGATACCATACCAATTCCAGAAGTATGACCTCCATTCCAGAAGCCAGGTCTTGACCATCGCGTGCAACCTGTGACCGGACTTTGAGTGAGCGTTCCTTTCATTCCTGCCGCCTGTGCAGACAGGCAATGCATGGTCTCTTTGGAAGAAAAGCGGCCTCGCGTCTTCCTGACTTCAAGCCCTAGCGTGACACGCGTGCCGAATGGTCATGGTCCGGTAAGTATCACCCACCCTAACGCTATTCGGCTCTGCTCACCACGCGTCATGCACGCGCTCTCCGCCACTCGCACCTACTATAAGAGCTCGAAGCCACCCCGTCTTTGTTCTCCATCACCATCTCTGGTTTCTGCTTCATACCTCTTCAGACTAAACGATTTGACCATGTTGACTGACGTCCTCGGTGTTCTCGTTATTGCCCGCAACGGTGGCCGGTATGAATTCCACCAAGACCCCAAGACCTATGAGCCAGCCTTCGTTGCGAGTACTCCTCTCGGCGTAGTAAGCATGATTCCCAGTTGCAGTTCGACAGATCCTCACGTCTCTGTCAGGCCGAGTCACACCAGCTCGGGTCCTTGCTTCGCTCGGTCTACCTGACCAGCTCCTCGCCGTCCTATATCTCCAGCATGAATGGAGATATCGTAGACACTCACGAGCTCCACATCCATGCCAAGGCTGGCGGTGAGGGTGCCGTGATCTTCGACTCCGCTATTGCCCTTCTCCAGGGTCTTTACCCTCCCAACACAAACAACAAGATCCTTCTTGCAAACGGAACAACGGTCGTTTCTCCTCTCTCTGGATATCAGTACGTCCCTATCGAAACCGTCGAACCTGGAAACGACCGCTCCCTCGAGCCCTGGACTAACTGCCCGGTACGTCGTTCTTGTCACGAGGTCAGGGAATGTTTACTGATCCGTTACCACGTTTTGACAGGCTTTCGTGGAGCACATCGAGAAAGTATACTCTTCCCACGAATTCAAGGCTGTTGAAAAGTCTGCACACACCTTCTTTGGCGCTGTTCGTGACTACGTGTATGGCCGCCCGACGACTTTGGAGAACGCGTGGAACATCTACGATTACGTCAACACTCAACTGATCTACAACCAGAGCTACGCGCACCGTCTTCCTCCCACTCTTATCGACCAGGCTCGCGGCTTCGCTAACTACCACGAGAATGCTATCTTTTCCTCTTCGGAGCCTGGCGGTATCGGTAACTGTACGTTGATCAATGTTGAATGTCGTCTTGAAA
Source organism: Boletus subcaerulescens (assembly GCA_038090555.1). Taxonomy (NCBI): domain Eukaryota; kingdom Fungi; phylum Basidiomycota; class Agaricomycetes; order Boletales; family Boletaceae; genus Boletus; species Boletus subcaerulescens. Next base: position 79,329 of record JBBPNA010000034.1, read on the forward strand.
GTTGGAGTTGACCACTGCTGGTGTTTAGTGGCTGGTCGCACTATCCTCCACTCGATCCTCGAGTCGCTCGAACGCATCGCTTTCAACAGTGACCCCCTCCAGTTCTTGTTGGTCGAAACCTCCTACCAGCCCTTCATTTCCCTCTTCCACATGCTCGAGCTCGTCAAGGAGGACCCCGAACTTGCTGGCATTCGTAAGTCTTCATGATTATGTAAGGTTAGAGTGAATACTGATACGCAATTCAGCCAACTACGCTTCTGCCCTCGCGTTTGAGCTCCTCCGCGGACCTCCTCCTGAGGACCGTGACTTCCTGAGGATCAAGTTCAAGAACGGCACTGACAACAACTTCCAAATCTACCACGCTTTCGGCCACAAGGCGGACATCCCCCTCACCGAGTTCATTTACAGGATCGAAGTGGGTCATTCGTTGGTGTACTCCAAGCCCTTCACTCATTGGCACTTTGCTCCACAGAACTACGCCATCACTTCCCAGAAGCAATGGGCTGCGGCATGCAGCGTTGGCTACCACGACCCCTACCTCCACATTGGCTCCCAGCAAGGTGCTAGCTCGACCGTCTTCGCTGCTTGCGCCGCCATCCTCTTCGTGGGTATCTTTGCCCTTGCCAAGTACATCAAGCGTTCGCGTGCCAAGAAGCAATACATCCACCTTGCTGACGACGAGGTGAGTTTGGGTTTCGATCATGAGAATTACAACTACGGGACCACCACCGCGAACGTCGACTGGCCTCGACGGGAATTTGAGCTTTATGACTGACGCTTGGTCCTCTCATGCAGGCCCGTGTCGCCGCTCAACCTGCTGCACCCATGACCGAAAAAGCTCGTCGCCCCCTCTAAGGGTCTACGGTTGGTGTCGAGATGAGTTGGGTGGATGATATGTACATATATCATGGCTTTTCTTCTTCTTCCAAGTCTCGGTTCCCTTGCATTGATTCACATGGATTCTCTTCTCTCGTCTTGTCTCGGTTTTGTCTATTACACGCGTTTGTACATTGTTCAATAGGGACTGGTACCCTGATCATTGGAGTCGTGCCTTTGACACGTTTGGACGGCGAGGCTCATGGACACTCCCTCAATCGATCAGCCCTGGGTCAAGCTACCCCGCGACATCCTCGCATGGCAACGCATGGATCCAGCACCAGATTCATATCAGGATCGTCTCTATTTGCTCTGTAAACTTGAAGATGGGTCACGTCGTGGAGGAACGTGCCCACTGGCAGTACACACGGGAATGGGAATGCTCGGGGTCATCCCGCCAAACGTGGAACCCTCTTTTCAGCCCTCTCGATCCACACAAGCAACGTTGAGATTGTGCCGGAGTACGAACGTTCCGAACAGGGCAACATTACTTGGTGAAAAAAAGTGTATAATTCATGGTCCAGCACGCATACAAACGGTGGTTGCACCGTTATTTACGGACAAAGGAGATATATCAATGCAATCAAGATCCTCCCTTTCCCTCTACGTACAGTCGGACTACACGTACTTGATAGTGACTGAATACTCGTCGAGGTGGACAGAGGTTGCAACTGTATGGTTGTTCACGGGGATTTCAGAGATGTTGGCACCCTGAGGCCCGTAAGATTTGACCATTGCCGCGGCATCCGTAAAGGTCACCTTGCCAAAGTTGGCGAGAGGAAGGTAGGTAGTAGGGTTAACACTCGATACAAGTTCGATGTACCACGATGCGCTCAGCCCGCAAAGTGGATCACTAGATTGGAGTTGCCGATGGGCCATCCGGCCATTGCTACGATTGTCGAGGACCACAAGGCCAGATGTCTTATTCAAAGCTGCGACTACCATGAATTGGATGAGGTCTCCGGCAGAGATGGTGATGTCGAGGTCGCTGGTGCCATTGAAGTGGCACCAAGCTATATGCAAGAGCAACAAAACAAAGGTAAGGCAGACGGTGGATGGGTGGTTTAACATCTGCTTGCCTTGGTAACTGGGGCCATCCTGGGGGACGGTAGCCTCGACTCCGACAGCAAGGAGGCTAGGGCACTTGATACAGTCGATGCCGACTCCCATACTGACGCTAGAGTTGGTTGGACCTGAAATATGGGGCACGGTAACAACGCCAGAAATGAAATTGAAGGATCCCTGTCGAAACAAGAAAGGATGAGAGCCAGTAAGACACGGTTCAAAAGATTGACGACATACACTATCCAATTCATAGAGAGCGCCAGCCCAGTTTGTAAAAGTTGGGACTGTGTCAAAAGAAGCGTTCGAAACAAGGCTTTGGCGGTGAAACCGGGAGGTCACCTGAGCGCTGGCGGTGTTCAAACACACATTCTGCAAGCAACCGGCAATCATCCTGAAACACTGCGACAACTGTAGGAACTAGACACGAGTGACTCAGTGACTCAGTCCGTGGATAAAACACGACTATATTGGATATGACTAGAGAGTCTGTGAGGGACAAGAGACAAGGCTAAGCAGCGGATGCGTACCTCAGTCCGTGGATGAAACACGTATCCTCAGTCGTCTGGTGATGCGTTGCAATAACAAGAAGATGTGGCAATGATAGAATATTCAATAATGAGAATGTAATGTAGTGAGCGTACGTGTGAGTGTCCAACACCCCCCCTCAGCGTGACACCAACGTTGCGGTGCATGGGGCCGAAGATGCCTACAACTTATATCCCATTGCGTATATGGAAAGCCGGATACAATGACAACCTACAATCTCAACCCGACACCTGATACAATAGATGGACTTGAAAAGCTTGTGGACGAGGAAAACGGCTCACAAGCGCTAGCCGGGGCAAACGTCAAAAAATACGGGCTGGAAATTTGGCTATGAATTCAGCGAAAGTAGGATGTTCCACCGTAGCTCGGTTTGGAAGTGACAGCGAGTCATACTAGATATGACGAGGACTGTTCCAAATGAATAAGGGGAACGAATCAGTATCACGGTTAGCGAAAACAATTCTTGAGGAGATTCTGGCGGCGCTCCCAAGAGTCAAAGGGAATGAATCACTGGTTGAGGAATTTATCATCTGGTTGAGTCTCACGGAACCTCCAGAGTGTCAGCGTGGATGAGGAAGACTACGAACTGTGCTTTGTTCGAGTTGAAGGGAATTATAACCCACAACGAGTCAGGTTCTATGGCCACGACGCCAGACAATTGGCTAGCCAACAACAGGAATTTCTGGTTATGTCTCGGCAGCTCCACGTGGACGGCGCATAAAAGGTTTACAATGCTCTGATTGGAATGTCGACGTTGCGAGCCTGAGACTTGATAGTGTGGAGCTGTTGGACAGTTGTAGCCTGCCTGAGATAGCCTGAGAGCATTTTCATTTCCACGTGACTGAGCCTGAGGCGTAGTTGGGGAGGTTGACACCGATACCATTCAGTTTACACGTAAACTTTTGCTTCTTCTGCAGATTGTTCGATAGGGACTGTGGTGCCGATATCGCTGCTATCGTGCCGCTAACACGTTGTACAGATCGTTGGACTTCACTGCCTCGAGGCTCAGCGCTCAGGTTAATTGATCGATAGTAGCACTTGCCCAAACTCGCCTGCGACATCCAGGGCTTCCTCACCTCCCAGCCCATGGATCCAGCTTTGAATTATCAAGAATGTCTCTGTTTGTTTTGTAAGAAGGAAGGTCATGTCGTATGGAAATGTCCCCAGTATGCATGGGAATGCCCCGAACCTCGAGACCAGGACGTCAACTCAGACTCGGACGTCGACTCAGACTCTGAGTCCACCCTCCCGCCAGGCGTCGAACGCGATCGCCCATCCCCTCCTTTCAACCCTCTCCCCACCATCGAAGGAGCATTATGTCAGAGGTGCAGCCGATTGGACGAGCTGAGCAGGATCGCGAGTCATCGACCCATCGTACGGGAGGACTTGGACGATGAAGCCTGGGCATCATCTAGCCAGAGGGTGACCAAGAAGACGACCAAGATCCCCCCTCTCGGTCCTGTTGTGTCCCTCCAGCTGCTCTCTACGTGTCCCTTGTGCCGTCTCATTTTCGACATGACCTATCTGACAGACGACGAAATGAAGGTAGTTGGAATTGGAACAGAACTGGTGTTAGTCACGGGATGGACAATTCACCGCCTCGAGCCGGATCTGTATTGGAAAGGGTTGGGGAGCAGAAATAGCCCGTATGCAAAGTGCGTATACACGTCAGTGACAGCCCGGTGTCATCCAGCCATATATCAACCACACTTCCCCGTGGAGCAAGCGATGGAGGCAATTGGGCTGATTGAGATCGGAGAGGGTGCACCCGCCATGGGAGTAAGACAAGTGGATCCCAAGACCCCGAACTACCGCATCATCGAGGACTGGCTTCATCGATGCGAAGACCTTCATCACTTCACCTGTCGTCCCTTGGTCTCAGAGGAACTCGAACAGATCAAGCTCATCAATGTGGAGACTCGTCAAATCGTCACGTATCCTCTCGCTGCCAATGGCTGCGACTACATTGCGCTCAGCTACGTGTGGGGAGGTGTGGAGCAACCCAGTTACAAGCTGGGGGAAGTATTGCCGACCGTTCCGGCGACTCTCGAGGATGCTATGGTTGTGGCTGGTACCCTCGGAAAACAGTTTCTCTGGGTGGACTCTTTATGCATAGACCAGAAGAATAGCGTGGAGAAGGCCACACAGATGGCATTCATGAGCGCCATCTACAGTGGTGCATGGGCCACAATCATCTGCCTTTCTGGTCAATCTGCTCGGAGCGGACTTCCGCGGGTAGGGACGCTGCAAGACGTGATCCCCCAACTGTCTTGCGAGATATGGGGAAGAGGCTGTTGTCTGTAATGCCTACTCTTCACGACCAGATTGTTTGGTCACCCTGGGCGTCCAGAGCGTGGACCTACCAGGAAGGATTGCTTTCTCCACGACGTCTGTTCTTCACTAATCACCAGGTCTATTTCGAGTGCAACTCTGTTCAGTGCTGCGAGTCCCTAGACGACTCCAGCTCCTCATTCCATCTTCAGTCGGAAGAACAGCGGCGGGTGGCACTCGACGAAGTGATGCAAAACCCGGAGGAGTCAGATATCGCGGAGCCAGCGGGTGTCATCGGTCGTGGTGTCCTCAGAGATCCTTTCCGCCCAATTTCTAGTGCTGCGGAAGCACAAATCGACGTCGACAACCTCGCAAGATACCTGAGGCTCGTGCACTCGTACACGACGAAAGAGATGTCCCATGATGCTGACTCGCTGAACGCATTCTCTGCCGTGTTGACGCGCCTGGAGGGTAACTATTACAAGGGGGGATTCTTGCAGGGTCTTCCTGTGGACGACCTCCCGAGAGCTCTGTCGTGGTATACTATTTCAACCCGACACTCGATATTATAAAGGAACTAGAAAGGCCTGCGGAGGAAGAAAACGAGTCGCAGGACGGGGCAGGTGACGAAAAAAACACCGACTTTGAGGAAAATTCGGACTCGAGCTTGGGCTCTGAATCTGACTACGAGGTGATCAGCGAAGGTATGGTGTCACATAGTGACTCGGATCGGAAACGACAGCTCACAATGGATCCTACTCGGAATCAGGCCCCGATGACGAGGATTCCTCTGAAGAAATAAACTTTGAGAATGATCCAGTGTTCCGGTTAGCGAAAACACTACCTGACGAGACTCCAGCGGCACTTCCAAAAATCAACAGGGACGAATTGTTGGTTGAAGGAATTGTCATCCAGCTGAGTCTCATGGAACCTCCAGATTCTTACAGTGACAGTGAGTCGGATGACGAAGACAACGAACTGTGCTTCGTTAAACTTGAAGGGAAACCTGAACCACAACGAATGAGGTTTTATGGCCCCAATGCCAGACAGTTGATCAAAAAACGAAACAGCCATCGGCAGGAATTTCTGCTCGTATCTCGGGAGGACGCGGGGTCCAAACAGCAGGTTTACAACGCTCTGTTGGTCATCGATCTGGATGGAGACGTTGCAAGTAGGGTAGCGGTGGCAGACCTGAGACTTGATAACGTGGAGCTCTTGGACAGTTGCAAGCCAGAGAGGAGGTTGTTCAAGCTGAGATAGAGTCTCATTTCCACGTAATTGACGCGTGCGACGTATTTCGATGCAGTAGATACCTGTGATACTGTTTTGTCAAGTGGGATCCGACGACCATACAAGTATGGCAGAGTTACCCTACCGTAACGTGGTTATCCTCTGGTTAGCACGAGCAGAGTAATACTTGGACGACTAAATGCTCGCCTGTGACCCCACGAATCATCAAAGATAATCAGCCTGTACTCCCCCTTGGCAAGTTGTCAGGGCCACGCACTCTTCTAGGCCGCAGGTACGAATACTAGACACACTAAAGTCGATGGAGGGATGATGACACGGAAATCCATGTGGGCAACGGTATCGCCTTTGTGTTCAGAGTCCTCGCTATCGATCTCACCAAAGGCCGGCACTTAAAACCTGCGAGCCGACATCGCGACGACCTTGACACAGGCAGACTAGTAATTTGATGTTGATCAAGAGCAAAGCCACACTTCAAAGCTTCACCTAGGCCTGTAAATAAGCATGAAGTATAATTGTGCGATAACAGCCGATTCAGAGAACAGTGCGCACTGCTCCGAGTCATTGCGTCTGATGTGTTCAATGACGATGGATCAAACGTCCTGACTGACCAGGCGAAAATGATTGTCCGAGATAGAAAATTTTGGGCGCTTAGGCCAAGGAAGTGGGTAATTCATGATACGAACTTTTGCGACAAGTTATCGACGGCTCAATGGTCTAGTAGCATGATACGTGCTTCGGGTATTCCCCACTATCGAGATGGTGAAGATGTACGTGACCCGGGTTCAATTCCCGGTTGAGCCCTATTTTTTTTTCCTCTTGTCACATTTGGCGACCCTCCACAACGCACATTGAACACAAAGAATGCTTCGCCGTGGCGCGCAAACTATTAGCGCTACCCGATTCCTTGGCTTGACTACGAAACCCTCTGTTACTCCAACGATCTTATTCAAGAAGCTGCCATATGGATCATGAATATGACGTCTTGGGCGGGTACATCCCCTCTTTCGTCCAGCATCTCCAAGACACTGGCGCGTGGCTGGGGTTACGGATAGGGTCCCAAGCAAACGAGGGTCAGATCAGCGTAGGAGACGCCGCCAAGGAGAACACTGAAGCACAAACAGACCCCGGGTGGTCGCCCGATGAGCGAGACGCATTTTTCCGCGCCATTTCGGTCCACTCCAGATGGCGTCCAGATCTCATAGCTGCGTGCGTCCCCACCAAGTCCGAATGGGATGTATGGATGTACTTGGAGGCGCTGGAAGAGGGCGCTGCGATGATGGCCATACAACAAGGTGATGGAGACGGAAACATGGACATGGAGGACGGTCTCGTGGACGAACGCCGGGACGTGGAGATGCAAGTCGACCCTGATTCGCGTGCTCACTCGGGCTCTGACGAGGATGCGGACGCGGACTTGTGCGAACCTGCACTGGAAGTCAGTCAGGCCTGGATCGACGCCGAGGAACGCATGGCTTCGTGGATCATCGACGAAGAGCGTCGCGCATCTGTCGAGGGGGATGCTGCCGCGGAGACAGGGGATATGGGTGACAAGCCACGACTACGAAGACGGGGACGGCGCCGTGGCTCGACAAAAGAACGTGCTCAAGGCCTGTCCCAAGGCCGGGGTGTATCTAACCAAGGTTCCCCGCCTCCTGAAGCCACATCGACGTCCGCGCGCGATGCTTCCCGAGATGCTTTCACTCCACACGCGCGAAAACGCGAGGCGTTGATGGGTCGTTTAGAGGTTCCACATCTACTGGTTCTGGATAGCATCTTAAGGGAGGGAGGAGAATCGATGAAGGAACAGAGTAAAAGCCGAGAGGGTTCAGTCACAGCGGCCCCCCTAATAAAGCACGGAGATGACGGAGCACCTCGTGCCCGTGCTATAGAGGTGTCGAGCCTATCAGATCGGATCACTGGGCCACAGGAAACGAGAGATGTCCCCGAGTCTTCATCTGACGTGGTGATCGACCCTGTACTGTTGGCCTTATGCGGAGGTACTGATCCCGCGGGGCGTCAATCCGGTCAAGTAACAAGTGGGAGTACTGGAACAAGTTGTGCTCCTACGCATGTTCCTGCTCAGGGCTCGTCCTCGTCGGCTAATGTCACCTCTCAGCCTACATCGCTTGAGGTATCCTCCCAGCTTGGAATGTTTACGTTCCCGCAAGATAATGCCACTCTCACTAATCCAGACCCAAATGCGAACGCAGAATCAGACCTATCGTTATTCTCTCCTCGTACGCGCCGTCGAATTCAGAAGCGACTGTACATGCGCCGAAAAAGAGCATTACTTCGCGGAGATGGCGCAGCATCCGAAGATGTCATAGACAGAAGCATAGGAAAGCTCAAACCCGGGAAGAAGGCCAAATCGGAGCGGAGTGAAATATCGGTCGTTTCAACACCTGTGCCATGTTCCGAGACACCTTCTGATGCCGAGGCGGAGTTACCGGAGAACGTGCCCAAGAAGAACAAACCAGGCCTGACACTTCCGTACAAACTGAAAGCTCAGTTTGCCGAGTTGGGTGTCGATGTGGGATATCTTCACGGCCAGGGTATGGATTTATTGAACTTGGGTGCACTTGGAAAGTTGATGGGGTGAGTTGTTCTGAGCCTGAGTCGTTTGAATTGTCACACGAGAATTCGTATCTGTGCTTAGACTATACTCTTCCCTCGAGCATGACGGGGAAAAAGAGGCAGACGGGTCGGGGATCATAGAATCCATCGACGCCCAGTTAATTCGACACTTGCAAGTTGCAGTGGTGTCTTTCGTGACGGACATTTTACACAGGGCGATCGTGTGGAGGGAGAGGGAATTAAGGCTGAAACAACGAAGCCGAGCGTGGGGACATGGAGATCAGGTGTGTTTAATATTCCTACTGGTGAGCATTCTCTAACTAGCCCTTAATATAGATCACCATCGGTGCCGTCGAACATGCCGTGGAAGCCATTGGTGCTCGTTATCATAGTCATAAAGCGTATTTGAGGGCGCTTGAAGAAGCACACTATGGTCTTTCTACCGAAGCCTCTTCCACCCCTGCAAATGCTGCCGACGAGCCGAGCCCCAGAGACACATCCGTTGATCCGGACGTCGGAGAGGCGGATCTGCTGGGCGAGCCTCCGGGACTCTCGGTTCATCGAGATGTGTACATGCCGCTCATCTGCCCGCCATCTGCAATGGGGACAAGTCCACTGAGTTATCTCACGCGTACGTACGAGCGGGAGGCGAAGAGGACGCGACATGGGACGAGCGCGGAAATTGAGGAGGACGAGCTGATGTCGGACGAGACTGACGAGGAGGCATTGGAAGAAGAACTAAAGGACGAGGACGAGGTGGAGGTACGGGACGTGGAGCTGGCAACGACGCACGAGCAAGCTCTCTGGGATGCGGTGGGGAGGAAATAATTAATTTAGATTAGATAAATAAATAATAATTTTACGTTATGTAATTTAAATCTATAGGGGTCCGTGCGTGGTGAAAATGTCTAATTGTGATGGAAGTAAATGATGCGCTAACGGGGAGGTTATCTGACAAATTGGGCAGATTTTCTCTTGCTTTTTTTCGCTTTCTCCCTTGTCCGGCCTGACGAGCTTTGCTGCTTGACGAGCGTCATCCTCGCCGTTGCCTTCGTCTTCCTCGTCGTCTCTCTCCTTCTTCTCGACGTGAGTGTTCCCTCAGTTCTGTTCCCCTCTGCCATACACCCAATGTGCACCGCCCTCCGATGGTCCGTGGTTCGAGACATACTGACACCTGCCTTGAACTTGTCTCTAGGGCGTGGGCTCTGATCTCGTCAATCTTGGTCTTGTCCTTAACCCTTTACCAACCTTTTACCTCTATCTATAAGCACAGCACAGTCTTCTCTCCTCTAGTCTCCCTCTACCTGCTTTTTGTGCGTGTTTTTTCTTCTTCGCCCCCCTTTCCAACCAACACACACACTCGTTTGTCTCGGATTGAGAAGTGTTCCAAAACTTGCTGAAAAATCGCATTTTTGACACTTCGTTCTCCCTTCGCGTTCATATCTTCCCAGACCACATCCCACACGCTCCCTACCTATCCCCTCTAATTTCTGAGGTTGTTCTTTCTCTAACTTTACTCGTTCTCTGTTTCATTATCATTCCTTGAACCTTCTTTCAACGACTTTCCGCCGTTGCCAATTCCCTCTCTCCATTCCCCTTCCCCTACAATCGGATCCCTATTACTCGACAAACACACAATGGACGACTCCCAAACAGCCTTTGCAAGCCGCTATTCTTACGGTTTTGACCTCGACATGATGAAGGTCTGCACTCTCACTGAGCCTCCTTTTGCTTTCCTAACATACCTTTATCCACGCCTTCCGCCAGAGGTCTATGGATACCGTCGGTGGCCCAGATGCCAAAAAAGCTCGCTGGTCTCCTACTTCATTCAATGGCACGACCTCTTCAAATGGCCTTTCCACACAAGCCAATTCCGGCACTAACGCTTCTAACCGTGACGCCTTCGCCAATTACGGATATGGTCCCCATGCATCGATTTCTCAATCGTTCCAACCTCATTCTTCCCCCGCATTTACACCCAACGCATTGTATTCCACGCCTTCGCTCAGTATCAACACAGCTGTCAATGGTCAGGGCATGCAATTGGGCGCTCAGATGAGCCCTCACACTGGTGCTGGATTTGGCCAACAGCAACAGGCAGGGCAGACAAACGGAGGAAATCCGTATAGCGCGGGTGCATTTGGTTACGGGATGCTTGGCATGGGCCTCCCAAGCGTGGGGATGCTGGGTGGATTCCCGTATTCGGGCCAGTCGGGCAACTTCGGTCAGGTGTGTATGCTTGTCCGAGATCATTCATGGACAGCATATATTATTGTCTAACGGTCATTTTTACGACAGAACTTTGCTCAACAACCTCGTTTGCCTTCGTTGAACGTCAATATTCCGCCTACACCCGGAGCTTACTCCCCCGCCGCACTCTCCGCCGTTATGTCTGGCTCTCCTAATGCAACTGCACGTACTGTTTACATCGGAAACTTGCCTGCGACTGCATCCGTCGACGAGCTTCTCAACCTTGTCCACTTCGGGCCTCTCGAGTCTATACGAGTACTTCCGGAGAAATCCTGTGTATTCCTCTCGTTCCTCGATGGCCAAACAGCTGCCTCGTTCCATGCCGACGCGACGATCAAAAGGTTATCTTTACATGGCCAGGAACTCAAGATAGGGTGGGGCAAGCCCTCTCCCGTTCCGGCGCAAGTGCAGCTTGCGATCCAACAGAGTAACGCGAGTAGAAACGTTTATTTGGGCGGACTTGATGAAGGAATGACAGAAGAGATGTTAAGGGATGAGCTCGGTCGGTTTGGCCTGATTGATCAAGTCAAGATTGTGAGGGACAAGAATATCGGATTTGTACACTTTTTGAGCATTTCGGTGGCCACCAAGGTATGTGCTACATATATGCGCGATTTCTTGGTCAGCTTGACTCATGGTCGGTTCCTACTTTCAGGTGGTCAATACGCTGCCAACGGAACCGGCTTGGGCAGGCAAGCGTGTCAACTACGGCAAGGACCGATGCGCCTACATCCCCAAATCACAGCAAGCCGCTGCTCAAGCTGCCCAGGCTGCTGCTGCGCAGTCCCTTGTTCAATCTGCTGCCCTTACGCCTAACTCTGCTGTGCCATTTGGAGCGGTAAGTCCGTTTGGTGGTCCATTCTCCCCATACGCAGCGTTTTCTCCAGATGGTATGGGCTTGGCTGCGGGCGCAGGAATGCAGGGACTTAATAGAACCGTGTACTTGGGGAACATTCACCCTGAGACGACCACGGAGGACTTATGTAACGCTATCAGGGGAGGTGTATTGCAAAGCGTGCGGTACATGCAAGACAAGCATATCGCGGTGGGTTTTTTTCTGCTTTCCTCTTTAAAGCCTTGTAGTTACTGATGGATCGTGACGCATACATTCAGTTTGTTACATTTGTCGATCCAGCTGCTGCTTTTACGTTCTTCCAGGTGTCTTCATACCAGGGCCTAACTCTTAATAACCGTCGCCTCAAGATTGGTTGGGGAAAGAATTCCGGTCCACTTCCACCCTCACTGGCATTGGCCGTGCACTCGGGTGCAACCCGGAACGTGTACATTGGTAATATCGAAGACTTTGAGCTGTTCAATGAGGAGAAACTCAAGAGAGACTTTGGGGAATATGGCGATATTGAGCTTGTCAACTTCCTGAAGGAAAAGTACGTTTTTACGTTTCTACATCATTTTGTCAAGTCTGCAACTCCGTTCTACAGGAACTGTGCATTCGTCAATTTCACGAATATCTCCAATGCCATCAAAGCGATTGACGGCATGAAGAATAAGCCAGATTATGCTAATTTGCGCATTGCCCATGGGAAAGATCGGTGTGCTAATCCGCCACGGTCGGGACCACAGGGTGGCTCAAGGCGTACGGCAAGTGGCAATACCGTGAGTGGCACAGGACCAGGTACAAACGAGATTGGAGAATGTGTAGAGGAGGAAGTCGTTGGTGTGGTTGACGGCATTGGTGAAGAGAATGGTGTTGGTGGTCCAGGTCCTGAAATCCCAGAAATGCACATTGAGGCCGAACACGAAGCCATCAATGGAGCGAACTAACTCGTTGGCACGAAGTTCTCCACGGACAATATTTGCATTCCTCACTGATACCCCATATCTCCTCTACGTATGTGTCGCCCCTCGGTCTCCAGTCCCGATCGAATCTCAAAACAACCGAAAGCCTGTAAAGACGTCTGACTAAATCAAGTGGATGAGGTTGGTTTGGCTCCGGATTTCCGTTCCCGTCGAATACCTCCTTCGGATAACACACTACCCTGCCTCCCATACTATTCCTGATATGGCGCAGGTGAAGTTCGCTCATTGCTCCGAACGCGATGAGGTATTCAGGGAGACGTGAAATACCCTTGGGCTATTGGTTGACTCTTTCTTTATTCACTTGACTTTCGCGACTGTCGATACTTACCTTCGTACTTGATGCTACTTTATTCACTTTTTTTTACTTCTTTTTCTCTGTCACTATTCTTTCTGTTATTTCTACACATACCTGTTTGCCCATTGTAGCAAGTGTGTCCCTCTGGCGTATCCCGCACCCCACGTTCGCTTGAATCTCATACTTATGCCTTTCATTATCGCTATCGTGACAATTGGCCCACGGTTTTGTTCTCGATGCTGTCTCACATCTCCTTGGCATATACGTTACCCCTTGCTACCCTCACATCCCAATCAGTACATATACATCTCGACGCATGTGTTAATTGAATCGCTGTCCCCCTCGAGACCGCTAAGCTTGATGTGACAATATTCGGAGCGAGCTCCGCCTCAACTGTCGATATTGAGCAAGTCTGTATGATAACCGCGTCCCTCGTTCATTTATAAAACTATAAAACTTTTCGACTGCCAGATTCTCGTTACGTATGACATGCTGACGATCCTCCGGAGCGCGCTGATTGGTAGGTGCTGTATATACCTCTGCCTGTCATCGCCCAAGCGCGACACACCTTGCCACTTATGGATCCAAGGGTCCTTCTCTGCCACCCTGGATCTCGTGCGACCACCCCAATGGTTATTTAAGAAGTGCTCAAACGGCGGGTGATTCACTTTGACCATATTACCCCCCCTCCGCTTGACTTTAGGTCCTCTGTTGCTTCTCTTCAGCCCTTCTTTTAGCGTGCACTTTCTCTTCCAGACTTTAAGTTTTACTAGTCTGTTCTTCTGTTCTTTCCTTACTGTTCTTTGTTTTATTGCAAATGGACTTTGACAAGACAAGTTTTTCAGTAGACTGGTTTACGCCCGGAGACAAATATGGTTCCAAGCGTCTCTCATTCCCGAAATCCGCATGCATCAGCATAGATGACCTTGTTTCAGATTCGCCGGTGGGTTCTCCTCGCTGGTCTTTTGGATTTGGACATTGTTTAGTTGACATGTTTCACAGTTGAGCTTTTGTTTCGGTCCCGTTGACGAGCCTATTCCCAGACTACCCACTCTCCCCTCTGTTGATAATCCTTTGGAGAGGGTATGTGGCTGGGCTAACAACGCGCCTCCCTCGCCTCTCGTTCCTTCACCCAGTGAACCATACGCGATGAATGCACGAGGCCCAAAGACTCGCGAGGAGAGTCCGACGGGCTGGCCGGCCCTTCCCAGTCCAGGTCTCATTTCCATCGCAGACGACTGTGCGTCGTGCGGGGTCGAGTTGGACGCCTCATGCTTGTACGCGCTCGACGAGGAACTGCTGAGCTCGCCCGTGGGGTGCTTCACCGAGCTATGCTGGGCATCTGCCGTCCACGATAACGTGACAGCGCCCTTTGTGCGCCGAAACTCTCGATCTCGCGCGCGTTCGTTCAAGGGTGACCGTGAACGCGCATTCCTCCCTCCTTTGGGGAGAGGTTATCCCGGTAGCTTTGAGCGCACACGGCCTCTCGCTGCGAAACTATCGCTACCGCTCGATAAGGTGTGTACCCCGCGTCCCTGCGCTCGATGGTCAATGTACTCAATCCATCGTTGTTTGGCAGCACCCATGCTTCCTTTCTTCCTCACCCACTTCTGAATCCCACGATACGACCCTGACGTATCAAGAAAAACCGGTTGCGTACATACTGTGCGCCGATCCTGAAGGACGTCCCCTTGCGATTCCCTCCCAAGACCTGCCATGGCATTTGAAGAAGCGAGGTTTGACTCTCACGCCGTCTGTCGAGTCGTTTGTGCCATCACGCCCCCCACCCCCAAAGCCTCGCCTGCAAACGTCCAAATCAAGCACGACACTTCGCGTCATTTCGGATGCCTGTGCTACGTTTACACGCTCCAGGAAGAGATCGCCCCTGTTATATCCCTGATTTAAATCAGGGTGGTGGCGCCAGTATGTCATGGTGCTCGCTCTTGTTATGGTACCCTGGCCATCCTGATGGTGGCCTCTCCTTTTTTTTCCCCCGTTGCCTTGTGTGCTGTGTACGCTTTTTGCGAACGTCGTAATCAACCTGGAGAGGTGCTATACTCGTACGATCCTTTTTTTTTACCCGCACAGCTTATTTATGGAAGATGGAGAAGAGAACAGTAAAAGGCTATCTATCCTATATACTTTTTGCACTGGTAGTGCACAAAGAGACTATCTTACTCTATAGCGCACATACTGACATTCGAACGTCGAATCAACTTGTCTTGATGCCATCTTGATTGAATGTCATGATTGAATGGTGATTTTGATGCGGCGTGGGTGGGAATGATGGACAACGTTGGCGTCGTACAGATTTAGCGACTCCTTTTCGTTATCGCGTACATCGCCATCATTTTTGACAGCCCTCTCGTATATATCATTATGGGAAAAAAAAAAAAAGAATTAACGGCACTACGACACGGGTGTTGGCCACCGCTTACGGGGCTTTTGCCAGTTTTTTTCACGTTATTATGGAGGCGAGAACACTTGGACCTGGATGATGCCCTGCCGTGCCTACTATTGGCATGGTATTCCGTGCCATGCCATGCCATTGCCAAATTGCCCTGGATGATGGCACAATGTATGTCCATTTCGCGAATCGTTCCGAGACTCTCAAGGGTAGGTATGTAGCGTGTTGATCACAATGTGGAGCGTTGTCCACCCGCAATCTGGGGTGTTGGGACCTCGAGGCGGATTCACAGGATCACGATCGTGATCGAAACGGCTCGAGGGAGGTTAGGCCAAAAGAAGAACAGAAAAAAAAAGATACCCAGACAGGAGAAGATTTCCTGCAAAGCATATATCGCGCCGCCATCGCACTGGTGGGAGACCCTTGGATAACGATAACGAGAAGTGAGGCGCAGGGTCCCTTGACCTGGGTACAACGAGGCTTCAAAGTGCTTCGCCATCAGAAGTGGACGATTTGGTAGTTCTGCATCTTGGGCACGGTGATCTCAGATCTCAGAGCTTAGCAGCACGAGTGGTGTACCGACCAAGTCGCAAACGAACTTTGCTTCTAGTGTTACATACTGTAAACCTTGCCCTGGTTCGGAATCAAAGATACCTAATCGTGCAAGCTACGTGTGTACACGACTGCTGCGCCGTTGTGATGGGCAATACTCAAATCTGAACTATCCAAGCCTAGTGTGAGATTTCGGTGGAGATCCGAGTCACGTCATGCTTCCCCCACCACTTTCAACAGAAACCTTGATTCTGTGTGGGATTCTGCGCCCGCTCTGGCGATGGTGTCATTCTTGTCGCAAGGGAATAGATTTTCTACTTCGCCATCTTCTTCGTCCACCATCGACACGATCAAGTACAAGGTTGCCCTGGTGGACGCGTTTGACTGATTGAATGGCAGACGATGGGTACGACATACCGGGTAGCGTCGAGCCCAAACGACCTGCACGAGCTCGCGAGCACCTTGTTCACTTTGGTCGTGCTTTTCGTCGTAAACTTCGATTCCTGCGCTGACGGTCGATGTGCTACGCGAATCACGAGTTTAAGATTTTCGCTAGGCTCGGTTGGGGCTTGTGATCGGGTGTCGGATTGAGCTTCTGTACGTGTGAGCAGAATGTTCTGTTAGTCTAGTTCGGTGGTGATCTCGCGGCGTTTGACGTACGAGATTGCGAATAATTTCCACTACTCGTGTCGGGCTTTTCCTTTTTGACTGGTTTGCCTTTTGATCGGTGAGTGAGTGATGTAAAGTCAGAACACCTCACGATAAATCACCTGATTGTTCAGCCTCTGTCTGGGAATGGTAGTCACTCTGTCGCTCCTTCTTGATTGCTTTAGCTGATGCAACAGATCAGCAGAATGACATGGTCAATAAGATGACTGCTCGCCTGGTTTCGGTGGTGAGGCGAGGGCGGAAATCTGGGACTTTGCAGGTATCGTGCGTTCCTCTTCAGACTCGTCACCCTTGTCTTCATTTTCAGATACACGACGCCGATGTCCCGCCTTTCGAGAGGAAGGTGAGCTGACTTCTTCCTCGGGTTTGTCGCGTTGCTTTTCCGGAGTAAACACAGGATCGTAATCCCCTTGGTGGTCTGACTCGTCTGGCACTGCCTCTCTTGCTGCGTCGCCTGGCCCATGGTCGGACTCATTCCCTTTGTCAGCATCCAAGGGGTCACCCGCATCGCGCTCAGCTACCGCATTCTCGGGCTCCGGTGCTAACTCTTTGTGTATGCGCGACGTTTTTGAATGATAGGATCACCAAATAAAGATTCATGACTTACCTTGAGGTGGTGGTGCCTCCACAACCACCGAACCAACAACCTCAATAGTGGCACACCCGACGTAGGGGCTTATGTGTTCCCAAGCGCTTTCCGTGATCCTTGCAGGTAACCCACCGCAGAGGTTCATGCAAGAAGACGAGATTGTGATGTCAGCATCGCCGAGGTTGAATTCTTTCCTTGCTGTGTCTTCTAATGTCTGCGAGACGGTCAGTGATGCGAGATTCTCCGAGACGAGGGATCAGAGCGTACCTTGAGTTCTGTTGGCACGATCGTGTAGACACGATCGTCACGGTAGCTGAGGACCAAGAATGGTACTTTGCGGGCTGGGGGTGTTGTGGTCCAGTCGATGCAATTGTGAGCCATGATGAACGTTGGAAGCCAACGTATGTAATATGAAACGCGTCGCACGCGTTAGTCACGTGTCCGCGACTCATCACGACCATTATGGGTCAGGTCAAGGTGCTCCTCGTCAATTCTTCCCAAACACATGCCCAATAATAACGGTGTTGGCGACATTTATCGTTTTAAGAACCCAAGTGCCAATGACCGCGGGAAGGTCAATACTCCATATGAGGTGAAGCAGGGACAGACAGGGTGTCAGCTCACCCTCCGCCGACCAGGTCTTATTCAGTCGTTATCTTCACATGCCCGGATCACTTACGTGACGTGTATAGACACCTTGCATACGGACCTTTTCCGTTGTCGCTCATCTGTCTTCGAGATTATATATCCCAACCCACCTCTAAAGCGAACGTTGTGGGGCAGCTTGCATCAAACATGAGGCGACGATGAGAAGGTCCAGGATAATAATTTAGTGTTTGGTGCGTTGGATTGGTCTGGAACGTCCCTGTAGAATGGAAGGACTAGCCCTGGACATTCCCACTGTTACCCACCCCTCCCATGATTCTAGTGATTACGTAATTGATATGAGTCTTTGCCTTGTTCTCGATGGCGCTCGATGGACAGGAGATTCTGTATTTCATGAGCGTCGGTGTTTCGGCGACACCAATACCAGACGAAAGCTTCGAGGTCAGTCACCATCTCTTCTCACTTCTGTTCCTTCATCTCTTCCAAGGAACTTCGCATCCGAGACTATCTCAGAGCATACCAAACATCCGGTGGACCCCCACAGCCATGCTCTCAATCACCAGACACACCCAACGCACGCGCAACCCTCAGCCTCGCCCCGCTCTTCGTACCCACCGCCATCCCCGTCCCCGTCGATTCCATCAACGGCTCGTCCAGCAGCGCCCCAGCAACCCTCTCCACAGACCTCCCCACCAACCACGATTTCCGCCCAAACAAGTCCAAAATCAACGGCGAGTCCTTCGAGTCCATCTCTGCTCAGACGCCCTACACCTTTTTCTCTCACGAGGTTGGTTTCCGTCTCGGTCGATCGGCGCGTCTGTACGTGCGTGTTTGTCGATCAGATCGCACCTAGTGGCACCTCGTCTCCCTCTTTCCCTCTGCCTTGGAAGTCCTTCCAGCGCGCTGATCATGTCCCCTCGTTTGGTACACAGGAACTCCGACATTATGCCTACCTCGCAGGAAACAAGATGCCACCACCCGTCCTGCCAGTGACGACGACGATGAACGGCGAGACGGGCACATCCGAGACCGTCTACCCGTTTTACGCACCCGACTCGCGGGCGACGGCGTACAACACGTCGACGCCCCCCGCGGGCGGCACGCCCGATTATCTCATGACCATCGTCGCGTCGCCCAAGTTTGAAAAACATTCATTCGAGGTACGGCGAGCGCGTGTGCGCTGGGTGTGGCGCGGCTGATGTGGTTTACTTTACTTGCTGCAGGAACTTCGAATAGCGCACCTGACGGCGGGGAAGGAGGTCGGGTCGTCCGAGATACCCACGCGTGGCGCGCTGCCTGCTCAGTCTGCCCCCACATTGTTTGGACGCCCGCGGGGTGATGCATTTTCGGCTGGCTCGTTGAAGCTCTCTTGAGCCTTTTTCACTTGCGCACCCCGATCTATGTCATCGATCATCCCTAAACTTCATCGTATGTTTCTTTTGCCGTGTACCATTAACGACGCGTGTTTATCCTGTCATCACACAGGAGCAATAATACCCATATGAAAGAACTTTGAACATTGGTCGCCTAGTCATACTCGTACACGGCATGTATGTATGTACACCTTGCACCAAACGCAAATGCAAACGCAAAGCGTCTCAGATCGATACCGCGCCTCAACTTCAAGGCAAGCTCAGCACGATCTCCATGAACCCATCATAGTCGATTTGAATCCACCCATCGCCATTGGAATCATGACGTTTGAACGACTCGGTGATCTGCTTGACGACGACGCACGCGCGTACGAATCGGTCAAACGTGATACCCGGGAGCGGACCACCCGAGTACGTCACGGGCGACGCGTACTTGCGCTCGATGAGCTCGATGAGGCGCGGCGTGAGGCGATACCTGAGTATGTGTGTATGATCAGACCATCAATGTGGCAGATGAAGCAGGTACGATAGGATGTACGCACCCAAACTGTGTAAGTGCATCTCTGAGTTCACTCGCGTCGATTGTCCCTGAGCGATCCCGATCGAAATGTCGAAAGAGGTTTTGCCAGTCCTAATAGGAAAGGGCTCTAAACTCTGATCGTGTGCGTGCATCGGCACGATCGGATGCATACCTTGATGTACCACCAAATCCCCGAAAACTGGAGCGCCGCGAGGAGGAGCCTCACTCTCCGATCGATTACTACAAAACGCGATCAAAAACGCACCTGTTTGAACCCAATAGTCCCCCGTCTTTCAGTATCCTAACACCAACGCCATACCGTCAGTACAAAGCCCCACACGCAGAATCACGACGACGCACAAAGAGCTGCATGAGAAGCGTGATCGTGCCCAGATCAAACGCTACCCAACCACACCCCATATATACAACGTCAACACCAGAATCAAGCATAGAAACAGGACACGTACGCGCCCAATCGCCATGATCCAGCGCCCGTTCTGTCAGTGTACCGTGTGCCCCATCGTCCGAGTCGTCATGTGAGCGCTGTCAGGGGTACTGTATGACGACGACGACGACTCACGAAGCTCGACGATGGTGATCTCGCCCGATCGGTCTCCGTTGACGCCCAGAAACCAGTTCCACAGTCTGTGACGATGATGGCACTCGTTAGCGTCTCGACAATGGCGACAACGACTCGAACAAGACGTACTGAGGGTCTGCATCGGGCGGCGCCTGAGCGAGTCCAAAACTAGGAGCGGTCGGATAGCCCGAGGTGGCGACGCGCACGGGGTTGGCATAGGCCGTTGGATTTGGCGGGGCGTAGACGGATGGAGGTGGGTGACCGTACTAAACATGACCCGTCGTGGATCGCGGTCGATGAGCTGCAGACGCAAGGCGCGAAGGGGACTTACGCCTGGATAGGACATGGTAGTAGAAGAAAAGAGCAATCGCGATAAGCTGCAGCCGAACAAGTCAGCTAACCCATTCGAGTGGCATTAGTCGGGTCACCAGACTATGCTGATTCACCGATATGGATCAAAGCCTCGAGGCAGGGTCGTCACGAAAAAATAGATCTGAATAACTATCCTAATAATGTTACAGGTATCCTCCACGTCAATGATATGTGTGGGTCTAGAGATGTGCAGATGCGGCGTACTAAGTACATAGCTTGGAGAGTGAGATGCAGCCCCAAGCTGGTCCTCGCCAGCCTATCATCCAAGGATAGGCTACGCCCGCGCGGTCCAGCTTCGAGTTCATGTGGCGCTCAGGCACTGGCCGCAATCACAGGCGGCAAATCCACCGCCTTCTTCTTCGTGCTGTTATTACCATTTCCGCCTGGCAACGCACCTTTGGCAATGGCACCTCTCCGTCCTCCGTCCCTATTCCCATCCCTAACAGCCACCGCTTCCGCGTCGAACGGCGTCACCAAAGGCTCCGTTAATACGTCCTCGGGTTTCAGCGTCAGCAAACCATGGGGCAGCGGCAACATCGCCCCACCACCCATGTCCTTGGGTGGCGGTGCTGTCCCCTTCGCCTTCTTCTTCACAGCGCCAGTCGACGGTCCACTCTTCGCAATCTGTCCGATAGGTCCAAGCTTGGTTTGAGACAACGGTGGTGCATCGTCGGGGAGCGTTAACAGCGTTGGCCCAGCCGTATTCATGAGTTCCAGGGGAAGTACTGGTACGCCAAGCGGAGGAGGAATGAGCGGCACACCAATGACAAGCGGAGGAGCGGACAAGGAGGGTGCCAACATGGCAAATCGCTCTTGATAGTACGGTCTGAGCAACCCGATTTGACCTTCCATGTTCTTGGAGGTGATTGGCACAAACGGCGGCGGCGGCGGATAAGGCGGCGGAGGCTCTGTCGGCTTTACCCTGAAGTGCAACTCAGATCAGTGTCCGAATACGTCAGTGTCTCAGGAGAAACGCACTTTGTGGCGCCCGTCCCCCCGCCACGTTTCCCTTTTAGCAGTTTCTTGGGTACGGTTAAGCTTGAGAGACCAGCTTCGGCCGCGATGCCCAACTCCCGAAGTCCGAGGAAATCCTCATCAAACGCCTCGGAGAATCCTCCCAAGCCCATTGCGAATGCTGTCTCAGATTCCTCATCCTCTGAGCCAGCACCAAAGAGGGCATCGTCGTCGAGAACGTCCACAAATGTTGCTTCACGGAAAGCGTTGACAAGTTTCTTCTCGAGATCAGTAAGGCGCGAGCCATGTCGTATAATATCGTCCTTGATGTACCGTTCAAGGTCTTGGATCTTCGTGATCCCGGATTCGAAGAGGGTATGCAGAATAATTTCCTGGTCACGTCATAGACAACGTCAGTATCCTTCTTTCGCGCACCACAATGCCAAATACATAACACCAAAGCCGAGACGAGCGCCGACTTGTTTTCAGTAGACCAAAAAATCCTCACCTCAGGCGTCATAGTCTTTCCGTACTTGTCACAGAGGAATCTAAGCGTCCGACCAACGTTCAGAAGAAACTCAGCAGTTGCACCTGTCAGAACATCCAAGCTTGAGGCAGAGGTGCCTTTCAAAGATGACAAGACTCAGCACCCATTCCCGCCTATCGACGACCCCACTGCGAGCGCTTACCTTGAAACCCAGCATGCTCCAACACCCTCCCATTCATCCACCGCAAACAATGCACCGCCTTTTCTCCTCCCAACTCAATACCACTCTCGCCACCCTTCAATCCCACTAGTGCCCTCCATGGCCGCCCGTCGACAAACTCGTCCACAGGATCATCTTCGGCCGTTTCTGGCGGTTCATCTAGATCACCCACACCCATACCACCGTCTTCGGCATTAAGGTTTAGTGCCGCAAACTTGGCGTGCGTTCTCCGGACGCGTTTCATCGTTTTGATGTTCGAGTTCATTATACTCAGGAGCGTATTTGGTGGTGCAGTGGGAACTTTGAGCCTTTTCTTTAGGCGCTTTCGTTTGGGTGATCTCAATGGACTTGATTTGGGCTTGACCTGGAGAGGTGGGTGACTCGGGGATGGTAAAGGTGGACACTGAACGAGGGAAGGAAGACCATTGGCGAGTAGTGCATCGGACTGTGTAGCAGACCACCAGAGCTCGGTAACATTTCTATTTCTTTCCCTGGTAGCGATTTCTTCGTCCGAATCGGGAGGGGTGAGTCGTGCACGTTTTCGAGGACGGTTGCGGATACCATTACTGAGTAATTGAAGACAGAGTTTCGGTGTTCAGGGGTTTGTTCCGGAATCAAGGATGGACACTCACAGTGACCTGCGTTTCAATCCTGCATCATTCTCTAGTTCGCTACTTGAGAACTGCTCATCCTCGCTCTCACTCTCCCGTTCCGGCGTCATAACATAACTTCGTAGCCTCTCAAGAAGACCTTGATTTAACTGACCGTTTGCATGAGCAAGGGTAGATGGGCCAGGTTCACCAAGGCCATCCAACTCGAGGTCGAGGGACCGAAAAGCGGCCATTCCTTCGGGAGTACGTACGAGTGCAGGCATATCTCCAAACGACACATCCATGTTCATCTTCTTGATAGCCATACCCGGCGCGGGCCGTATGCCATTGGTCAAAGAGGAACGAGACGGTGGAATAACGCCGGGATGGGAGTGGGTAACGTAGGGTCTGATACGGTCATGCGATGAATATCCGTTGATCTTTGGTCGCGCGATGGGTCGAGAAGGGGGTGATGAAGAGAAATCGGGGGGTATAAGGGGATCGACGCGGTCTTTGCGGTCTGTTACGTTCGCAAGGAGTCTGTCAGACTTCTGCTTTAAGCGTATGGCGCATTGTCGAAGGGGATGATCCTGTCGGGAGACGTAGGCAGAGACGATGAAAGGGTGGACGGTAGGATTCAGTAGAGGAGAAGGACAGCCATTGGGGGACTCGCCTCCGTCGCGTTATATGTGAAGCAATTCGACCAGATGAGGTCAAGGTCGTCCTTGAACTCCCGTTTAGACTTGTACTGCTTCGCCTTTACCTTCTTGAGCATTGTTTGTAGATCCATAGGGTTGGATATCACTGCGACCACAGAAGGAAGCGGGAGCTGGTGTAAGAGAAATGTTATGTGATGCCACAAGCACACGCACCATCATAATAATCCGGAACGTCCGATTTTGAAACTGGCTTGAGAAACGCTTCCGCATCATGGTTATCCTGGTTGGATGTGTTAAGAGGAAGTGGACATCGGAGGCAGTGGGTTAGACATACCATAGTGACTGTTCGGAGGTCTAGAAGGACCCCCTCAAGCGATTCGTAGAATGGGTCGGAGACCCTGTTGTCGTACCCCTGGCGCTGGTGCATACGTTAGGTACCTGGGGTGACCGGTGAGAACGCTGCATACCCTGGCATCCTTGACAGTGTTTAACAGCAGTTTCAGGTCAGGAGTCGCCGGGACCTGACTTTCTGTCAGTGTCCGGAGGAGGTTCTACCCGGATTGCACGGTGAGCTCATCGTGACGGAAGTGGAGTTCAAGTGCTCACATTCATGACCGCTGAACGCGCCGAGCGCGCGACGTGAGTCGAGTGACGCTGTGTGGGGCGAGCGGGACTAGGTGCCTATTTCAATCTCCGCTCGTACTTGGGACAAAGGAAGCATTTTCCATCATATCAACTTCTCTGAAACCTTTGCAGCTACCGAAGCTCGTCTTTGACGTTGGTGTTTCGTACGACGTTTGAAGTGGTTACTGGTGCTGCGGTTGGATCGTGTCCAGGTTTGCAACATTACCGATTCAGATGTTAATACTACTCTTGCGAGGGAATACAATATGTTGACTCTTGGATTCTAGATTTTCACCAAAACTTGATAGCTGCCTTGTTCGTGCTATATGCACATTATTCTGACCTGGATGCATCCACACCCAACTCGTGTAGTCTTGCATTGCTCGTTCAATGTCCAACCTGGCCATCACTCCCTTGTGCCAAAATTTAGATGTCCTTGACAGAGGTTGTCCTGACTCGCTTGGCTCTAAGGATATTCCGTCTAAATGTCCGACGCACATGATCAGACCACGACGAATGACTGCCCGGACCGGCCCCGCCGGGTGGGTGTATAAGAGTGGACAGAGAGAGACGATGCATCTTGTTCCCAACATGTCGTCTGGCAAAGCACTCCCTCTCAACACCGGTAAGACCATCCCCCAGATCGGTCTGGGGACGTGGTTGTCGAAAACGAACGAAGTCGAGAATGCCGTATGTCCATCTTATCGTTGTCGCCCGGCTTTTCTTATTCCGCTATCTAGGTCGAGATCGCCGTCCGCAACGGCTACCGCCACCTCGACCTAGCAAGGATATACCAAAATCAGGACGAGGTCGGTCGGGCACTCAAGAAAGTCATCCCTTCCGTCGTCTCCCGCGAGGAGCTTTTCATCACCTCCAAACTCTGGAACTCTTGTCACCAGCCTCAGCTCGTCGAGGCTGCGCTCGATGAGACCCTCGAGCAACTCGGTCTCACATACCTTGATCTCTATCGTGCGTGCGAGGCTCATATGATCACCTTTTGTTTCACGAACGAGCTACAACACAGTCATCCACTGGCCCGTCGCATTCAAACCTGGAAAGACCCTCATCCCCGTCAACGAGGCTACGGGTGAACTTGAACTCGACACAGAGACGTCCCTTGTCGACACCTGGAAGGCCGTGATAAAGCTAAGGGAGACGGGAAAGGTGGCTATATGCGCACTTTTTATCCAGAACTGTATTCATCTATGGCTCAGGTCAAGGCAATCGGAGTGTCCAACTTTACCATTTCCCAACTCCAAGGCATCATTGACGCTACGGGTGTCGTTCCGGTGCGTTTGCCTCCAAGGGTCTTCCCTGTCGGTGCTTAGGCCGTCTCGTGTTCTCAGGCGGCCAATCAAATCGAGGCCCATCCTCTCCTTCCGCAAGACGATCTCGTCGCATACTGCGCGGAGAAGAGCATTCACCTGACGGCTTACAGCCCTCTCGGGAACAACTGTGGGCGCTTTACTTGGCCTTGTAGGGCTCTTTGTTGATGTCATCACCAGTGGTTGGTGTTCCCATGCTTACAGAGCACCCAGTCGTCCAAACAGTTGCCAAAAGCCTTGATGCTACGCCTGCCCAAGTGTTGATCGCCTGGGGCGTTTACCGCGGATACTCTGTCATTCCCAAGAGTGTGAATGAAGGTGCGCAATGCATGTTGTTTTTCGAGGCGGATTGGACCTGATGTTTTGTCAGGCCGCATCATTTCCAACTTTAAGCAAGTCGAGTTGAGCAAGGAGGACTATGAAAAAGTGACAGCGATCGGACATGGCAACATCAGACGGTGCGTCTTTTGACTTGCCTCGTGTCTTTTTTTTGTTTTTCTCATCCCATGTCAGGTACAACACGCCAGTGACGTACAAACCCAAGTGGAACATCAAGGTATTTGATGAGGACGTAGAGCAGAGGGCAGTCGCCACTGTCAAAATTGCCTAAGCGAGTATGAAACATGTGTATGATTAGCGTCATGAGATGGATTTCGAGTTTCAGCGTGTGATCGTCCGGCTGAGGTAGTGGATGGATGGCAACGCAAGATGATCGTCTTGCCAGTTAAATCCTTAGTCGTGCCTTTCTCCGACGCCGATGTCGCATCTTTGCGGGGAACGTCCCACAAATAAGTCTAATCTCGCCCAGACCCTTTATTTACCTCTCCCAGTCACCGTCGCCGCTTTCTCGGTCCTTCCTCTCTTCCTCCCCCCTCTCCTCCCTCATGCCCGGCGGTTCACCAACTGCTTTTCTTCTCTGGTCCATCCTCGCAACCCTGGTCAGTGCGTGCACACCCTGCAACCCTCTCCTCCTTCTCACCACACGTTCCAGTTCTACTGCTTCCATCTCTTCCACCTCTGGAGCTACGACAGGTTCCAGTGCCTCAAATGGAACCAGTCCGGCAGGCAGCCCGGCGCATTCAAGCGCTTCATGAGCGTGCGTCTGCCGCTCTCCTTTGCCATTTCCCCTTCTCACCCGCTTTTCCAGTACACCTATCTAGCAACACTCAGCTGTCTCGTCTTCTTTGGCGTCGCCTTCACTTTTTTAAAATTCCGGGAAGGTGTGCTTGCAGTTGACGCGTGTTTCAACCCTTTTCTCACACTTTGGTCCAGGTTTCATCGTGACGCCCAACGGCCAAAGTCAGTTCACCCACTCTTCTTCCGACGGTCCGCTCATCGCCCTTGCCAGTAACACCTGTGCCCCTCGAGTACTATTCTCCTCAGAACAAAAAATGGGTGCTCCCACTTCTGCTCGTCTTCAGCGTCGCATGGGGATGTGAACTGTGAGTCCCCTCCCATTTTTGCCTACTCATCATCTAAACATCACCTCATATCCAGCGTCACACACCTTGAAGGCAAGCCCACTCTCACCAGCGCCGCCGCACGTCGCTGACTGTCTCCGCCCGCGCAGAATTCACTTTCTGGCTATTCCTCCAAAATCAAGGCCCTACCACGAGGCTATGGTTCGAAAGCTGCGAGTTCAGATTCTGGCTTTGGGGTACTACTTGCACGTTGAACAATTTTAATTCGCTGATTACGCGGTGCCAGGCACATTGTTTGCCTTGATCGGGATGCCACTCACGACCTTCGTTTCCCGGCGACAACTTGACTTGGTAACCACGTCAATTTTTCCTCTGACGACTCCACGTTATTCACAACTGTTCTAGTGCCTTGCTTGGACACTTCTGGTCGGATCTTCTGCGTCCACCGTGACATCGTTGGCTTTCCTTTACGTCCTTTCAAGGTTTTCGGCATTTATTCGTCGTGTAAAGGATGACGGCGCCGCTCCGGCTGTCGTACTTCGACTTGTCTTCTTTTACCAGCTCAATGTGAGTTTATCATGTCGATGCTACTATTGATTAACCTACGTTGCGGACGTAGGTTGGACGCATCATCTATCGTTTCTTGTTTTCTGTCCCTTTGTTTGTGTTATCTCTAGACGCTCTACAAGGAAGTCACACAATTAACAATAGCACGTAAGTGTCGGCGATGTCGTGGTCTATCAAGTTCTTATTTTCTATTCGTTGTGCAGATTTTGGCCGGGTAAGTACTACTACCTATCTGATGAATGGATTCGATAATAAATCCCGACAAGACTTCTTGTTAATGCTTGGAGGCATCGGTGCATTCGTCTCCTCTTCGATAACTCTGCTCGTATGTCATCGTCACCTTGTCGTTCAATTCATGTACTGAGGCACGATATTTTGTAGATATTTTTCCCCCGCTCGCTGACGCAAGAACTTGGATACAACGTCACTGCCACCGCAAAACCACCCGCGACAACATCCTTTGACCTGACCCGGCACCCTGACACCTCCAACCAGCGCTCCGCTTCTCCAAAGGGCCAAGTGACACCCATCTTTCGGTCACCTTCGGAACCTCATTCATCACATTCGGGACACGACGCATCGCCTGAGTATGAACTAGAGGATCCGTCAAATGCCGCACGACCGGACTCGCTCGAAGGCAATTTTCCGATGCATAGTTGGCACCCTCACGATGGTGAAACGCCAAGCTCAGAGTCGTACATCTTTGATCGGCGTTCAAGGAGTCTAGTGCGGTCACGATCGGAAGGTCATACGTCGGCGCTACATCCTTATGTGAGGCACTTTTTTTAGATTCCCATTTCTGATTTTCGTTCTGATCGTCGTCACGTTGGCAGGTTCGGGTATTCAGGTCACCCATAGGTAAGCACATGGATTTATTCCATGGTATATTCTTTCTGGGTGCCTGACCTCTTTGCAGATATCGCGGATATCGAAGCGCTAGATGACTGGCCCCAACGATGACTAGCACAGTGTGATGATGCAGTTGATACCCGACGCACGAGTACGCCAAACTTGCTACTGACGCCGTGCTGACGTCGCCTCCCCGTTACCTTCTGTACAAGGGCTGATCGTATCACCACACGTTCTCATTCTCTTCCCATCTCTTGTTCTCACGCTCTCTGTCATGCAGTGCTCTAATCGCTCACGATCATTCTCATTGTGTATCTATTGTTTGTTATTGACCGTGTATTCATAGCGCTCACCTATGTGAATTTTAAAAACCTACATACCCACACGTATGCTACATGGATTGGCAGTGCCTGTTTCTTTTCTTTCCCCATTTCTATGATAGTTCGATCTACGGAATCTGAATGGTGATATCTCGATTCGTTGGTCATCATGATGATCGGATCTAAGACTGCTATGTTATTTTGGAAAGTGGAGAATCAGACATCGGTATAAGGTCCTTTTTGTTCTACGATGTCCGTCGTCCAGCCGTCCATTCTTCGCGGTCGGTGTTATGTTGCATGCCACGCTCCGACGGGATCCGACCCGAGTTGGTCGGAGCGGACCACTCGTACATATGGAGGTGTCGGATGCTGTCCGTTCTGGCATCGACAACCGACATGACCGTGACTGTAACACCATTGCCACAACTCCTCCACGCGACGTGTGATCGGTCTCGTCGCCGAGACCAACGACGTCACTTACGTCTTGGCTCCCGGGCCTATTGGCGACTGGCAACGCCGGATGGCAGGCGTCGTAAGTATGTCTGAATGAGGGGAACGAGTCGCTGAGATCATATCACACCACGCCATACTTTGTAAATGTCAAGAAGAGTCACTTCGCACAAACGCCCATGGCCAACCAGTCGCTGAAAACGCGCACGTACTTGCAAACATGGTTTGATCCGACTGACCCAGATATCCGCAGTGTTGACCCATCTGGAAACGGAGGGGGAGCAACGCTAATCAATGACCAAGACACTGTTCTGCCACATGCATACGGGTGACGACGTTGGATACGCAAGGAGGCAATACGTGGGACTGGGTAAGGAAACGCGGACCAACGATGTTGATCCGACACGCCAGCCGCACCAGGAGCCTGAGGATTGTGGGATGCTTGCGATGATCGGTAACTGGAAACGTGGATCGCTGCGGATGGCGTGGGATGTAGCAGGGCTGCCCAGGAAAAAAAAAAAAAGAGATACTGTAACCGAGACATTGTTCCGGATCAGGGTGACCATAACAGCGTATGGAATTGCTGCGCATCAACTGTTCAAGTTCGTCGGAGAACGTTTCTCGATCCAACGGACTACAAAAGAAAGGGGTGTAGCGACCTTGCCGACTGGGAACTGGGTCTAGAATTAGCAGGGCAGCGAGTGCTTCGAATCCAACGCAGGACTATGCGTCGTGCGGGGAAATATATACATAGGTATAAGCAACGCCATTGATAGCCTCGGAGACGCAGTAGTCTGTCAAGTAAAACGTTTGCCAAGTTAAACCTTGTCCCTGAAAACCAAACGTCTATCATCGTTGACGTTGCTACGTCGTTTTCTGTCGTTCCAAGGAAATTCTGCGGCACTTGAGTCAATAATGATGATGTGTTCGGATATACATACTACCAGCCCGAGTCTGCAACACCAAACCTTGGGTGACAAGTTATACACCGAGATGCAGCGCGGAGATCGGATGGTTGTCGAAACTGAGCCTTTGTGTCGTCGCGCAAACGTTTGGCGTCCGTCTCATACGAGATCGCGGCGAGGTACAGACCGGGTATTCAGTCTAAGTAATGCCTGAAACCAATCGTTAGTACCCACGTATCGCAAAGGAATACCGTACCGCACCGTGACGGGTCGTGACGATCCAATGTTTGGGTAGTGTCAGCGCTGGCGTGGACCTCGAAACACGTCGTCTTCGAGGTGGATCCGCGCACGTGGTCCCGAAGCAGTCATTCGTGTAAATGACAGCAATTCGGACTGTGAGCTCTCAGGTTCTTACCTTTTCCCATAGTACTTGCGTGTTCAAGGCACCTTGACTGGATTCCTGCACAGATGAAACCTGCGTCCTTCAGGGGGCGCTCGAGAACAAACCACGGGGCTGCAGCGGCCTGGCGTGATCGTCATCAGGGGACTCAGAGACGACTTACCTCCGGGAAGTGTATCACTCTGACCCTGTCTCATTTGCGAGCGACTTCACGAACTGAGTTCGCCTTTGAGTTGAACGTGCATGTGTTCCGTGGAATAAATATTGGCAATGTCCGGAGTGACAACCGTAACCAACTTCGAGCCGGCAATCTTTAGAACCGGCAGGAGCTCCAGGTTGGCACCGCGCGCCCGGGTCTCTCGATCAAGCACTGCTAGTGATATCAAACCAAGACCCGAACAATGATAGATGGCAAGGCTAACTCGGCATGCCAACTTCCTGTCCCTCCAATTGTCTATCACTCCACCCGCCTTGAGTCCGGAAATTGAGTGGATACAGGAACAACTTATGCGATGGTACCGTACCGTCCCTGATTTCGGATGAGTCTTGCACTTCCTGGGCGGCGCAGCCGGGAGAGGAAGAGCCTACTAATAGATCTACCGACGAGCAACAACCTAGACACAACACTCACGGTCAGAAAAGCTGATCGCCAAGTAGACGTGGTCGGCATCAAAGGCCACCGCCGAGTCCCGGATCCTGGTGGTCTCCGGCTCTTCCCGTTTGCCCCGCTCGGGTCCACGTGGCCCTGGGAAAGAATTAGTGGATTCTGGCAGGAGGGAGGCAGAGTATCTTATCTCCAAGAAATATGTAGAACTGAACTGTACTACCTGTCAATCATTCAGTGACAAAAGGAAAGGTAGCTACTAGCTAGGAAAGGCCACAAGCCAGGGACTTCGTACTCCAACCTATCTATGACGTCGTTTTAGCACGGAAAAATCACCACATAGTCTTAGTTTAACCATTGTACATTCCTTTTACAGTTTATGGCTACCTCTTCGTTCGTAGTAAGTCGAGCTCCCACGTGACAATGGCCATCTCCGGCTTTTGCACGCGCTCAATCGGTTCCGTCAAGCGTTCCCTATCCTTTTCTTGCATCCTGGCCGCCCAAGAGTCGACAGGCTCATCCTGCTCGACCCCAAGCTTCTTCCAAACCGCCTCGATCGCCTCTCGCAGCTCCGTGTCGAACGCGCTGCACGCTTGCTGCAAGGCCACACCCTCTGCGCGGTGCGCCTTTGAGCACTGCAGCAAATGAGGCAGCAGCTTCCTAATTTCACCTGGTAGGCGGCGGTCAGCATCGTCGCCTTGGGGTTCAACATTGACAGAGGACGTACCTTGGGTCACCGTCCACCTCGCAACCAGTTTCGAGATCGACTTGAGGAGGTATTCTTCCTCGTCCACCGTGCCTTTCCGCCCGGATCCGATCTTGCGTTCCATTTTCCTCTTCGTCTTCGAACTACGCCTAAGAATGGTGTACCCATAAACTTCGGTACCGTGTGAAGGATAGGTGTATCGCTCACTTGGACGTCTTGGATGTGATAGACAACGCAGCCGTGTACCTCGTGAACGCTGTAGGCGCCATCGACATGTCCGTCATCACGTCCACATTGTGGAGATTCGTGTCCTCGGTTCCATAAAAGGCATCTTTGCAGTTCGTGTTATTGTCGTTCGATTCAGAGTGGTAACGATGGCCTACCTGGCTGCTCTGCTTTCTTGATACGAAGCTCTTGCAGTCGAGCTATTTGTTTCTGAAGCTGGTCGCGCATCTCTGCGAGGTCGTCTGCGAGCTGTGACCGAATTTCGAGTGCTCCGGGGAGTATCACATCCTCAAGGAGCCCAGGCGTCGAGTGCAATGACACCTGCAATACACCAAATGAACGAACAACAAAGGGACTTCAGTATACTCACAATCCGCCGTGCCTCTGAGAGTTCATTGCCCTGGACCAGAGTAATGACCGCTTGCCGGATATCTCCGGCGTAATCAATAAAGACTCGTGCTGCCTCGAGGTGACGCTTCTTTGACAAAAGCTCCTCTGCAAACAAATCAAGTTGGGTAACTTGAAACAACATCCAAAAACGGACCAGTGATGCGATAGGCAATTTCTTTGACCTCTTCTTCGGGCACTTTTTCCCTCGTGGAAATATCAAAAAGCTCTTGCCATTCCAAGGCCCTTTCGTGTGCAATCATTGCTTTCCGCAAGTCACCTGCCTCGACAAACGCTAATATAACCCAAACTAGTCAGCATCAGCACGACTTAGAAACTGGCTCCGCACCGAGAGCTGCCTGTTTGTGATCTCTCCGATCAAATAGCCAGCTCCCATACGCGGTTAGAATGGCCTCGAGGATATATCAATTGAATGCTCTTTGAGGACATGGAGGGGCGCTGACCTGATGTTGTTCCGTACCGCGCCAAATTGTAAGACCTTCCTCATATAGCTGATAGCGCTCGAGATATTCAAGAGCCTCTTGGAAATAGTTAAGGCCTATTCGGAAGCGTAAGCAAATTCAAAGTATCAATTCATTCGCCTCACCTGCAAGATTGAGGTTTGATAATGCTTTACCGTATCGTCGAAGATGATCGTCGATTTTAAAGCGCTGATAATACTGAGGGAGAGCTCTCAGTTCTCGTAGGAATGGGAGATATTCTCTTGGATCCTGGAGAGAGAAGAGTGGGAGTCAGATTAGACAGATCCCAGCATTTAACTTGAGCGGGAATGACCTTTTGTGCGTGCTGGGCTATCATCAATACTAGCGAGAAATCGTACATCCCAAGTGCCGTGTCAAAGAGTCTATCGGCATCTACGAGGAAAATAACATATTTCACAGCATCTTCAACCAGGTCTGGCTGCATATCTGCAGAAACGGTCTTAAGTATCCTCAAAGTTGTGCACTGGAACACATCTAACCTCGTAGCTGAAGCAACATGGAAAGTGCCGCTTCGTGATCCGGTGGCGATTTGACCACATGAGCGGTCAGAATAGAATTGACGTACTTGCTAATGTCTTTGGTTTCAAGTTGGCAACGTACGGCGTCGCATATGTCAGTGATTGCCTTTTGCGTCAGCTGGCTCCGCCTAAGCAGACCATCAACATGGCATTAGGCGTTGAGGAGAGTAAGACTTACCCAACGTTAGTTAGGAATAAATTAATGAAATCGACATCCTGGACTTGATCAACAAATTCGGACACTCCTGCCATGAACGCGTCCTGGTTGTGCTGCACGATGATACTGAGATCGATTCGGTGCTTTCGACATGACACAAAAGCTTTTTGCCACCGACCTCTGCGGCCACACTGAGTGTAAGGCTCTAAGCAAAAGATTGTCTACGCACGAGTCAAGGTCAGCCCGCACAACTTCCATGACCAAAGGGCGAGGATTGATCGTCTCTAGGTTACCTCTGGGCATCTGTAGGACCAGGCTCATTGTACTAGGCACGACTGTCACAATCCTGGAACCTCGTTCGACACGGCGCTTCTCCCATGCGTCGCTCGACAGCTGGGTGATCGAGTTCCCATTCGCCAAGGATGAATCCTCTCCTTTGTTCGTATGCTGTACCACCGTCGCGACAGGAACGAATTGAGCGTCATGCGCTGCGGTGGTAAAAATCACGAAACCTGATGCGATAGCGAAGGAAGTAGCGTTGTTTGCAAGTAGTGCCGACCGTGATCCAGGAGCAACGCAATATAATTTGCCTGAATGTGTATGGCCAACAAACAATCGAGTGTCATCTACCACGATGCACGTTGCCCAGAAGCAGTGTTCGGGAAACGTACAAAGTGGCGAAGTGATATCTTGCATGTAATCCACTGACGGCAATATCAGAAAAATAAAGACACAATTTAAAGTGACACAACCTTCAGATATTTCTCCGTTCATATCCTGCCAGAACGGGGGCAGGCGAACGTAACTCGAAATGAGTCGGCCATTGGCTCCTGGCATCTTGACAAGCGAGCGTTCTTCACTCTCGGGTTTGTCGTCATTGGCATCAGCAAATGAAACCTCGTGAATTTCCACGTGGTCAGAGCCTCGCTCTGAACCCAGCAATGCCACCCTTACAGCACGCTTTCCACCTTTGGTCAGATCAGACACATCCACCTGTCTCCAGACCTTCTCCCTGTCACCTACACCTGCCATCCAAATGAGCGCGGGATCCATCGTTTTTTCTTTCCTTGGTCCCATCCTCGTATTTAAAGACCAGACAGAGATTCGGCCGTTCTGCCACACAGAAGCCAAAAGGTCATTAAATGGGGATAACGCGATATGAACTGGTGTCTTTGCTGGGGAAGTGTCGATTGAAGGAGTGGCCGGCGACGTTTTGAGTTGATAAGACGACAATGGAGGGGGGACATTTTGGGTACGGAAAGGCGTAAGCAAAACTTCATCTGGTG
The DNA here is from genome assembly GCA_038090555.1 of Boletus subcaerulescens. NCBI lineage: Eukaryota > Fungi > Basidiomycota > Agaricomycetes > Boletales > Boletaceae > Boletus > Boletus subcaerulescens. The sequence goes on from JBBPNA010000034.1 coordinate 114,100, forward strand.
GATGGATCGATGAGTCAACGGCATTGCGCCTCAACGAGAAGAAGACAACCTCCGTCAACAACCCCAACAGTACCAGTAGCATTTGCGCCAGCGCAAGTCTCCCATGCGAACGTTCTAGACATGAGTTGCGCTGAAGAGAATTAGGTTAACGTAGACCTGCAAAGGAATTGTTGCATGCAAAAAAAAAAAGCTTACATGCGGTTGTTGCTAGCAACCTCAACGACGCTTCTGGGTGCCATGTGACGTTTGTAAAGTGGCTATCGCCTGGAGCCCGGAACTCTTGCTTGAGGTACCTATATCACAGGAAGTGGTCAACAAAGGAAGAGGCACGAAGTAATTGAAAGTGTTACCAATGATAGTTCCCAGTCGTCCACAGCTGCACCATGTCACCATCCGACCTCTCGATCCACACTGCGAGGACGGCGGAATCAGGAGACCATACGAGGTCTTTGACTTTATACCCTGATCCATCGTCCTCGAGTGGACGTCGCAGGCTGAATTCGCCATGTCGAAGGCCGTTTCTCTCGAAGAATACAACGTCGTATTTGCCGCTTTTGCGAGCATCCTGAGGTCCCGACCGAACCTCGTTCTGCGTGGATGCAATCAAACTGCCATTTGGTCTCCACGCAATGCTTGCTTCGAGACCGAGTACCGTTTCAGAAGTCGACTGGAGGCGACCTTCACGGGAATACACCCTGATTACGCGACGAGAGCGTGATGATCGTGAGGAAACCGCAAAGTAGGCGCCATCTCCACGCCATGTAATACGCGGCTGACCATGGTCAACGCGACTTTCACATTCGACAACCGCTTGATTCTTGTCCGCAATGAGATGGGCCCTGCTTATCGATCCATGGAACTGCGTTTCCTTGGAGCCCCAGCCGACATTGATGGGTGCATCTGAATCATAAAATAGTCATTAATCGATTGGTCAAAAAGCGGGAGCAGATCTCGCCTTCCCCGAATTCATTAGTCTCGATTGGGACCTCCGACAGAACATCAATGGTTGATGTCATAAGAATTACGTTGGTGTCTACATTGATGGATAAATCGAATGATTGTGGGTGAGTAAAGTGAACGATATCGCACCAGTGGTCAACGTCACGAGCGAGTCATCAGGGCTCCAAGCCACAGCAGTGATCCCTGACTCCACTGTGCCGAGGACATCAGCATCTCCCTGAAACGACGGTTAGGGAGCGAATAGCCAAACCTCAATTACTCACGGCAAAGCCTCCAGACTCATCGAGCTCCCACACCACGATGTCTCCTGCACGCGTCACTAGCACGAGTTGATTAGACTCGGAGAGCACTGTAAGACTCGCAATCCCAGCGTCTGGGTGTGTATACGAGCCACAAAAGACAAAGGGCCTATTCCCGAAAGTCTGAGGAACTCCGTCCGACTCGGTCGTTCTCCAGATTAAGATTACGCCCTGCGACGACTCTGTCCCAACGAAGGTGGTTTGCCGGTCCAAATCAAACGCGATTGCGGTGAGAGTAGCATCGTCGGATGTTGGGCTTGAGAACTCTATTACATCTTCTGTCTGTAAAGCGAATATCTGAACTGTCGACAGTGTTAGATTTCGCATCAGGACGAGTGTCGACGTTAGGCTTCAAGTTGAGTCAGACCCTAACCATAAATTAAGGCTTGTTACATCCCTTCCCGCGACAACCAACCAACCAACTTGATGGCACCCGTAGCAGGTCCTTCCAAAGAACGACCACATAAAAAGTCCAGACATCACCCATACTCAAGTAAATCTCCACGACCCATCCGCGAGGATGCCCTTCCCGGCGTTCAGAAACTTAAATCAGTCCTCCGGCAAACAAAACGGCTTCTTGCCAATGATAATTTGGCAGCGGACGTGCGCGTGGAAACAGAGCGTCGATTGAAAGCGCTCGAGGTGGACCTTGCTCGTGCGGAGCAGTCTCGAAAAGAACGCCATTTTGCTACGAGATATCACAAAGTCAAGTTCTTTGGTGAGTTTGTCGCTACCGAATCACGAGCTGTCCAGTGAGATCATGATCGTATCTAGAACGCCAAAAGGTAGTTCGAAAAATAAAGCAGATAAAACGTAGCATGGCAGCCTCGGAAGCGAAGGAGGAGCAGGAAAAGCTCAAATCGGCACTGGCTGATATGAGGGTGGACCTGAACTATGTTTTGGTAACTTGGCATGGAACATGGTCGTCTTCACCGCTGATGCAAAGTCTTAGTACTTTCCTAAAACCAAGAAATACGTCTCATTATTCCCGCCTGAAGTCCGCATGTCTGGTTCTGCCGCTGCACCGGTTGCTGCATCGTTAGACGACAACGAAGAACGATCGAGAGTGCGAGAAATGATACGTCAACAAATGGCACGCGGCGAACTCAGCGCAGAACCTGAAAACGAGCTTGGAAAACCAGGACGGGAAAACAAGCAATCGGTGTCTAGCCGGAGAGGGTCTGACGTGCCTCCTTCAGTCAAGGCTCGGACCTACACAGATGATGTCGCAACTGATGATTTCTTTGGAGATGACGATAACGATGAGGTTGATGAAGAGGACTCTTCGCAGAGTGAAGCGTCTGATTCCTGACCATCGATGACTTCGTACTCAAATGTTGCATGTACTTACTCAGAGCAGTTTCTATCTCTGTGACCAAAGGCCAACATAAACGTGTCAAATCGTTGCATCACAGATGCCGAGCGGCGAGTTCAGATGAGGAGTCCATCATTGAACCCGCCGACCACCCATGTCGGACCCTATGTTGCCAGTGACCCTGAAAATCATACCGATTAATCTCTGAATGGCCGCGAGCAACGAGCCAGACATGCGTGAGCGCTTGCTCCGCGAACTCATTCCCAAATCCCCATGGGTGGAGGTGGTACTGTGCACTTGGAAGGTAGTCTTGTTGCTGCATCAAATGGAAAATGACAACTGACATATGATCGAACCTTGGTCGTATACGTTGGGAATGATTGCCTGCCACGTCAATAAATATTACAAAGGCACTAGTACAAAGCATAATACAGATGACCAAGAAAAAAAAAGGCATTTGCGCATAGGCCCCGAGGCTGGAAACGACGCTTACACCAAAGCCAACATGCACGTAAAGCTGTGCAATCATAAGGACAGCTGAAGGGTCCAAACATAACATCATGCCAACAGTTAAAGTCCGCTGGCTTTCACGGCCAGCTTGTCGAGAATCGCTTCCAGCTTTGGGTTCCCGCCAAGTCTGGTTACCTCCGCATGTGCTTGCGCTTCCAGCGAGTCCAACACGCTGAGTGTATATTCAAACGAATGTGTCACTTCGTTGAGAAACGAAATCGCGAGACGTTTGAGCATCGGATCTTTGGGTCGCAAACGGAGCATATCTGTGAGATGGGTTCGTTCAACCGACGGTAGACCAACCATGTTCGTACTTATTATGTATTTGCTGTCACGCTTTCCCCTGATGCCGTGGATGATCGGGAACGAAAACTTGCCCTCCGACAGGTCTTCAGCAAACCCCTTGTGTTCCGTGTACTGAATAATAGATATCAGGTAAGTGGACGGTTAGGTTGGGTTTTACCCACCGCATTGCTCTGCAGATTCATGTAGTCGTCACGTATCTGGAACCAGATGCCTAGCAAGTTGACGAGCGGGACATAGTTTCTATGGTGAATTACCTTTACAAATCAATTCACATTTCGTGACATAACTCACATGCCAGTCTGAATGGTAGCGCACTCCATCATCAATCTCACTGCGATTCGCAGCAGTCCGCCTGTCTCTGAGCATCAGATGAATAAGTAGTCTGCTTCGTTCCGTTGCTGCGGAGTACTTACTGTCCTTCACCATCTCTATGTATTCTTCCTCGGTAGGACACTGGATGTGATCACGCCAAAATATATCCCTACCTTGACCACGGTGTAACGCCAACATTTCATCTAACCAATTTAGTCTCAAAAAACAACTTCACTGACTGAGAGACTGACTCACCGTTCAGGATTTGAACAAAGCGAGGGCCAGAATTTAAAGAATTGCGACGGTGAAGGCCGACGTAAAGAATACTCGACCTTGCGACTTGATCCATGCAAGGAATCTTGGAAACCTCTTGATATGCAAGGAAATAGGCGTAGTTCGCAGAGTTGATGGTTTGGGGCACGCCATATATCTTGTGCGCAACTACGATCGAAACTTCAGATACCCATCTGCGAAACTCCAGGACACCGTACCTGGTTTGCCCCTCCTCAACTCCGAATTATCTTCTATATCGTCCACTCTGTCACAACTTCAGCACATGTCGGGCAAGCGGGAGGAAACTAAATTTACAAGAGACTCGCATTGTGCAGTAGTTCCACTATACGAACTATTGCCTCGAGTTGAGCCGGAGGTACTCGGAGCCAGTGGTTAAATGCCTTGATGAATTGGCTGCGAAATCCTTTTCCAGGACAAGACGCTATGTATGTGTAAGGCTCGAGCAATTCCTGAACCCACGGTGTCAATCGGAAGTTCAAAGAGAACGTGCCGAACTGAACACACCGCTTCTTCCTCCGCAGATAACTGAGGGGATGGCATAGATAAAGATGAGAGAATGTTGTCGATAAACGGGTGGTGCATGGTGGTGTGTTCCTGCAGATCCACCTTCCTGGCCACGGTATAAAAGTGGTGAGCTATGCCAAATAAACCGGAAATGGTGCCCACTCACCAGAGGATCTCCGCCTCCGTATGGCATCCATTTCGGAGTTAGCCTCAGATCTCTGTCTTGGATGGAGAGAATCGCCCTCTCAGGGAGAGCTCTGCGTTCCGCGATCATAATAAGACTCATGAAATCAAGCGCCACGGTCTCTTGTTTTCTTTGGTCACATGTAGCTTGTTCACCGTGGCAATCGTATATGGGAACTTGACACTTGATTGAGAAATTGAAGCCTATGCGAAGGAATGTTATAAGAGTCGGCATTGCGTTGTGCGGCACTGTGGCGCCAAGCATTGCGGCGAAGCAAACTTTGTCCAGCTGGATTCTAGCACTCCAGTTTTCAACGACAGTGCCTATCAGATGATCTAGCTAAGGGAAATCGTTGACGACAATTCCGTTACTTACCACAACATAGGATGTGAAGGAGACCGTGACATACATATGTCGCGACAACCCGGAAATGAGATGTCTCACCAGAGTGTTACGGACACTAAAAAATAACAACGGACGTCAATTTTTAACCAGGTCGCTTGGGCGATCCATTGACAAGCAATCACAAGCGTTGAGAAAGTGAGACACTCACTTAAAATATCTGGAACTTGCGTGATCCTTATCTCCAGGCGGTAGGCATAAAGTCCAATTCTGGTGAACTCATACTAGTCCCTGATTCCTGAAGCTGCCACGGTAAGCAGTGGCCAACTTTGGCTAGCAACTTACTGTGTGGCGGCGACGTACGTTGGGATCTTGCGTGCTGCTCGGAGATCATCATCAGTGGCTGCCAGAAACCATGTTGGCCCATTCAGAAGCTATACATTGGTCTTAGACTTGTGGGTGCGTGTGACTGCAAGTAAGCTGGAGATGGAAGAGGAAGATTCAACATGAGATGAGTCCGAAGCGGCGTCTGTCATGCAAGTGGCCCATCTTTTATTTTACACGAGGTGCCTACTGGAATATGGCATCCGACGGAAGACCCTACGTTACGGAATAACACATAAAAGTAAAAAGAACATGGGATGCGAAGTTTGCGAAACGAGCGACCGATCATGGTAAAGACGGAGGAAATGATGTACAAATTTCTGGAACGAAAATAGTGGACAGTGGAGATATATTTCTAGGTATCCGACAGAATAGAGGTGATGAGAACTATTGCAACAAGTCGACTAGCATGTCCTCACCTTGTCATTTACTTAATAAGCTTCGTAAACCTCGTCAAATCCCGTTGGGACATCAGGTATCGGTCTGCTCACCCGTAGGGGAGGTGATTTTTCGCAGACAGCCGATTCCCAGCAAAGATCTGCGTATGTTTCCAGAGGTGCAAGCACAAGATCTATGTCCATAGCTTCTAGCCAATCAGAGTCATACTCTGCACCGTCATTGCGCGGTACAGCCCTGCGTAATTCCTCGTGGAAAATAGCGAGAAGAAGCTCCTGCTGGGCGATAGCTTGCCGGAAATCGCTGGAACACGAATTTGCGTATGCCGCGGTGATGAATTCGTGGGCAGAAACAGGTCCGGGACTGGGTGACGGTCGACGGTACCAAGGACTATCAACAGGAATAGTGACGTATTGCGCGTCATCTGAGAGGGACGACTCCGAACGACTTTCATCACTGTCATCGTAGCATGAAGACGCAAATATTTCTGGCGCCCACGCAGACGCATCCAAGGAAAACGAGATATCGCTCTCCGATTCAAAGCCGTCGGAGGATGGGGAACGCGGGCAATAGGTTCTGAAGGGATGCGTAACGAATTTGAAGACATTGGAATCATCGGGACCGTTCAGCTTAGAGACAGGTTTATTAGCCTGTAAGGCACGATTAGCTACGATTAGCGCATGCAAGGCGACAAGACTCACGCAGTCGATCGCGGCAATCCATGACTTGATGGATTCACTATTCCTGTAAATTTGCTTGCCCGGCATAGGGGATAACTTGACGTCCACAAGACATTGGAATGCGTCAGAAGGGAAAAAAATGTCTACAATGTCCGAGTCTTGACCAGCAACGCGCACACCGGAAGTTTGAAATGACATGTTGTACATAAGATAGAGGATGATGAAAGGGGCACAAGCGCGAAGCACAGCTACGCGGGGAAGAGTGCTTGCTATCATCCATCACAACGACCTTATATGCGAATACGATGTATGCACGCGATGAAGGCGAGGAGATGTCAAACAATAGTTATTGTCATGGAACCGTGTGCCACGTGTCCAGGCGGTGTCACGTGATCTGACTTTCTTTGCATGAACAATAACCTACAAAGATAAATAGCACGAACTGGGACAAGGGGCGCGGTGGCTGCGATAAGGTTCCGCTGAGTATCGAATCTTGACTAGATATTCACAAGCTAACCAAGCTCGGAACTGGTCGATTATTGTTCCGTTCCTGCTGCGTACAGCTATGGACTCAAATCTGTGTCACACAGAGTTGATATCATGAGGACAAAGATCAGTTGTCGTCAAGACAAAGACTCACAATCAATGAGCCCCATATTCGAAAGATTGCGGCAAGCATCAGTCATCGCCGCTTTTCCAGTGTCCAGGGTCTCAGGTAAAGTCTGCCCAAGGATAGACTGTGTCTGCCCTCTGCCATCCTCACTACCTCCCCAAAGGCATCCCAGCAACGCTCGTGCATTCGGTTCTTTTCCATCCGATCGATATCACGGGAGCGGGCACGAGGTTTTGAGTTGCCCGTGACTGCTGCTTTTGAATCCCATGCATTCTTTGAACCAAAATAATACTTTCCGTGAATCCAGACAGCGTGTGCCTTTTGGAGTCGATTCATGTTGTAAATTACTTGATGCGGGATTCCGCGATGCTGCGCAGAGTTCAGGAGGAGGCTCAAAGTACCATCCACTATGACAAATAAGGAGACATCAGCAAGGAATGATCGATCAACGTACTTCGTTGTTGAAAGGTGTTGAGAATTTGTTCGCATCTTATCGTTTCCGAGCGCGAGAGCCGGTTGCGTTGAAGGTTTACAACAACCTTTGCTGCCGCGTCAAACACAGGCCGAAAGAGGCGGCGGTGCTGTTTTCTAGCAGCATTGTGGTGTAGAACCGACGCAGAACTTGCACGCAGGAAAAGGCGATACAGGGATGTAAAGGAAGAGGGTAGTCTGCTCATCAGAGTCTGAGCAAGGGGACTATCGATCACGTGATGAAATTGGCCTGTTGAGAGCAAAGCTTGTCATGTTGCTTTGAACACTTCATATACCTTTATCCGATGATCTTTCATCTGCCTGGGGCCGGATCATCATTTACCTGCACATTTTCAGTCTACTATCCTCTATGCATGGTGCAAATGGGCATAGAGATCGGTGCAAATCATTTGGCCACAAGTCGATCACCAGGCAGACAGTGCCTCTTCAGACACATACATTAACCTAAGCTACAAAACAGGTACTTCTCAGCTTAACAGGCTGTGTTGGGAAACCGACAGACAGCTCCGAAAGGAAGCCGTCCCAGGCAATAGTTTTAGATGCCACCTTGCTTTATCAGGCTGGGCTTGCCTCGTGTACTACTGGAAGGTGCTGGATGTCCGGGCTTCCTTGGAGGTACCTGAGGTACCAATAGGTAATGCAAATGCGATTTTGCGAGACAATCTTACTAATATCAAGACACCTCTCTGCCATGGCACGACAACTTTGCGGGCTCTCTGAATGACAATTGAAGTGAGTTCGCCGCTGTCTGGCTCCCTGTTTGCGGGACCGGCTCCGTTGTGAAATTTATTCACGGATCGCGCCTGCGGGATCTAGACTCACGATCAGCACGTGCTTCCCTACAGGCCGAGATATGTTTTGCGCTCACCTGTCTTTGCATCGCCATGAAATTAAAAAGGTGTGTTGTGATGGTAGCGCTATGAATGTGCAGATGATCTCTCTCCCAACCAGATCTTGATATATATACGTTCCGAACCGTGCCCCATTCAAGTGTGGTCCTATAGAGGCGCAATGCTGCCAAAGCGGGGGTAGCCGAATGCATGGAGGGACAAAGCAGCTGTGGTGGTGGCGTAAAGCGTTTTACAATTGACGCTTTGGTGCATCAATGATAAGGCTTCAAGCGACACTTGTCCACAACGTCCACACCACGAGTTGTGGTCATGGATAGCTCCTCTCCTTATAAACACAGCTCCTTCAGTTCCGTCCTTCTCGTCTTCTATCTCATATATCTCGTCCGCCCTATCATCACTTATCTTCGAATCATGGATCTTACACGCCGTGAAGCCATGGATGCCCAGCGTTTTGATCCCCTACGCCGCAAGGTCCGTTGTTGTTACCACCACCACCTCTCGCCTCGCGGCTCATTCTTTTCTTTCAGAAGACTCGTTCTAGTCTCTCTATTACTTCTACAACAACGGACATGGGCCAAATTCTTCGACGACTATCTCAACCAGAACTGCCTCCAAACGGCGTCGTTGGTGGCATCTGGAGCGACCACGAATTGGTCCTCGTGCCCTTGGACGTCTCCCTCAACAGAGACTCCATCGGCTCCATCATCGCAGAGTCCGTCTCGTCCTCGTCCTCCTCTGATTCCGCCACATCGGCAGCCTCCTCCGCCTCGTCGGCGACTTACTTTACATCCTCATCACCCCCCACCGCCGAGAGCGGTCTCGGAACGTCGCCCTCGGGTTCCTCCTCGTCAGGCTCGCGTCAAATAGACACCTACGACCGCGACGACCTCATCATCACCCGCACCATCATCCGTCCCGCCGCGCCGTCCTCCATCCGCGGCCTCTTCTCGAGACCATCGAGTCCGATGGTCTCACGTCCGACGAGCCCATTGTCGCGTCCAAACACCCCCGTGTTTCAGGCTCTGAATTGTTTCCGGCCGAATGCGTTCGAGAGGGACGTGGATGGTATACAGACGGAGCGGGCGATGGGCGCCGCGTCGCAGCCGGTGTTGCAGGTCATCGTCACGCAGACGCGCGAACAGTACGAACAGGACCTTGCGTTCAAAGAAGCCGTACAGGAGGTGTATCCCGAGGCCAGCCGTCGCAGGCGTGTGGTCCACTAGTGACCCAGGCCCCAACACCCCCCCTTTTTGCATTGCATTTTTTTTATAACATCATTCCCACACGAAACACGACATGACGACGACAAGGGGGGGATGAAAAGTAATCTATACGTGTATTCAAAACCGATGGTCGCTGGGCATAATCGTATGTGTTAATTATTTTGTAACCGAGGGTTGCGAGAAGGCTGGTCTTTCTCCGGGGTTCTTTCGAACTTTTTTTTTTCTGGTTTCGTTTGTGTTGTGCCATTAATCACGTCGTTGTACGACTACCTCTGGAGGTCACGAACTTTTGACGAGTTACGATACGGGTTTACGGAGCCATCTTGACAGATGGTGGACATACTACCTACTGTATTCGAGTGGGGGCTGGGTACCCCTTAACCACATGAAAACCTGTTTCAACGCCACGCCCATTGTTGAATTGTACCGGTTACTTGAATTACAGCGTGAAATATAGTTTCTCTCTACCTGTGAGGTACATACCGTTTCATTTGACGAGAGATTCCTCTCACCCTAGGCCAACCCTTGACCCTCACGTTGGTTCACGCTCACCTACGGGCCCGCCTTTCAAGCCAGTCTCTGTACGCGTCCACACAACATGCAGCCACCCAGCCCAGCTAAAAACAAACAAACGCATGATATGATTCAACGGACACCAAGCGCAGGCGTGGACGAACGTCTAGAATACCACACGGTCAACAACGCCACCGTCTCAGCTTGACAAACGCATGACGACACAGCATGAGAAAGATCCAGGCGTGGGGCCATCGAGTCTGCATCCGATGAGCCCAAACGTGCGGCAGAGGCTCGGGTCGAGGTGTGCTCGGTAATATTCACGTTCATGTTCCTCGTGGTGCATGTTATGTACCACCGTTACTCGTTGGCAGCTTCAATAGCTCCCGGCGTCATCAACGTCCATCGTACTCAATGACATCTTGGTGTGCAACTTGGCCGGATCATAGGTAGCCACGTACAGCTTCACGTGTGCTTCAACGACCGCTTCTGCTGCCAGTGCGCTTATATGCCTCGTTTTCAGCTGCGAGCGCTGCATGCCGAGTTCAACGCGCATCATCACCAGATCGACACACAAACGACTCACAAGCGCAAACGCAGCCCCACGGTAAACGAAACCGAAAACATCCTTGAACTCGTCGTGCGACCGGGGCATCCCTGCATTCGCAAGATGAAGCACAGATAACTTTTTCAACACCTGCACGGCGCGTCGACCTACGTCGATAACATGAAACGCAGCAAATGCCAAACCACGCACGAGCTTGTTCGCATCCTCGATCACGTTCCCCGTCTCGGCCTCCTCTGCTTTACCCTTGCCTTTCCCATGGACCGATCGAGGTCGAGGAGGCTCGACAGCACCAAACACATCCGTCCCGGTACCCCCCTGCTTCCGACGCACCTTGGCAGGGATCTCCGGCACCTTGAAACCAGAATCTCGCACGCTCTTCTCCTTGGCCTTTTCCTTGCCACTCCCGTTCGCAGACCCCTCGGATCGAGGGAGATGCAACATGACTTCCCTCGCACGCCGCAGCACGTGGTCGTCCACCTTGGTCTTTTCCTTGGCTTTGCCCACGGTTGGTCGTGCCACGATGCGTTTGTTTGCGCCGAGATCGCTGAGCGTGGTATCCCCAAATAAACGGGCGGGTGGTTGGCGAGGCGTTGGATCGTCCGGACGCGGTGCGCGTGGGGCAGGCATGATCCGTGCCACTCTCATACTAAGCGGTGGCGGCCCTGCTGACGAGGACGCAGCGGCAGGCGACAATTGCATAGGAGGGGGATACAGCAGCGTGCTCGCCTCGCCATAAATGACGATGTCGGTCGTCTCGGGTCCGTCTGCGATCAAGGGCGGGGCATCGTGTCACCAAGCATGCCGACACCAGAATACGAACCACGTACCCGTGTCCCCTAGAGACACACGCACGCCCACCTCTGTTCTCCTCGGTCCACACGCACCATGTGGCGGCACGACGAGCGACGACAAGCACAACGTATTTTCAAAATAGATTTTCGTCAACGTTGCACACGGATGCACGTCCCTAGCAAAAGCCACGTGCAGTGAGTCCTCCAACGCAACAAGCGACAGCGACAGCACACCACACGCCCACGTACATGTACACATCCCCGGTATCGTCCATCCACACGTCTTGCAGACGCACAGTACCCTTGAATCGGAGCGATTGGCGTCCTCGCATGCTCTCGAGCGCGAGTGGGAGTGGGTTGTACATGAGCTCTCTTGTAGACGCGTCGGACCGCGAGAGCGAGCAAGATGGTGAGTCTTGAAGCACAGACGATGGTCTGTTCGGAAGGCGTGCCGAGAAGGCAATCCCGTCGAGTAAGAGGTAGGAGTCGGGCAGGGAGAGGGCGCCGCGGTATAGCAGACGGTAGGGCACGTCGGTGCCTTTGACGGAGCTGGCGTCCGAGGCGAGGGTCGAGGAGGGGGTAGATAATGCGGCGAGAGGGTGTGCGTCGGGTGTCTTTTGGGGTGTGGCATCTGTGATCGTGATGCAAGGCAAGGTCGACGTTTCTGGCTGACCGGTCGCGTTCGTTGGTGGATCGGTGTTGCGTGAACGAGCACTTGGGGTCATCTGGGGACTTGGAAGAGGTCGTTGTACCCGGACTGCAACAAGACGCGTCATTCAAGATGATGGTGAGCGAGGACAACGCGACCACGTGATGACATGCACGGACGCGTTATTTGATCTTGTTTGTGCAAGACTCAGACAATAGACATTCGAAGGCAAAAAGAAACCGAGACATATGTGCTACATGTAGAAGGAAGCGAAACGAACGAAACAGTCATCACAAGCCAACGAAAGAGAGACAGTATCACCAAAAAAAGGGGGACATGGACAGACACGGTTCATCCTATTAGTATTATTACCCACCCCTTTCCCTCGTAGCCAAACAAAAAATGAACAAGAAAGTAAACGAAAGGAAACTAGGCGTTCGTCAGATCCTACCTATCGCATCGAACAAGCAGTACGTACCAGCATCGGCACGTTCCTCACCAACTCACGTGTCTCATTCCAGATACACCCGTGATGGGCGGTGGAACGTGTGTCTGCCCTGGAACAGGATGCATGAGTGGAGGATGGCCCGGATAAACCGCCAACCATCCCTGTCCTTGTTGGCCTTGATGCGCTGGTGCAATATGATACTGGGTAAAAGGCACATACATCGGATGCGGATAAGGTGCGACGGCGACGATCGGTGGGGGAGGTCCGAGAACGGGCAGAGGATGCACAATCGGATGAGTTGGTGACGGGAGCGGATGGTGAGAGTGACGCGTGGATGGTGATGTACCGCCGTTCGGAGTGGGCACGAGCTGAGGACCAGAGCTACGTGCGATCGGGGGCGTAGCTACAGGCACATTCTTCTTGGTCCCATCTGCACTTGCACTCTTGGATGGCGTGGCGACCGCGGGCTCGCGTCCGCTAGTCCCACCAGTTTGACTCTGTCGGGGTGTTGTGAAATTAGATGTCGAACTCTGCAATACACTTAGAATCGGGAACGGCGTTATACTGGGGTTGGCCGTCGTCGTAACAGTTCTTGGACTTGCGTGCGAAAGATGGGTCTCCGAGCCAGATAGTGTCGTTCCATTACTCTTTCCTCCTGATCCGGGGGAACCAGTGTCAGACGACTTTGAACCCAGAGATTGACCGCCCTTCTTTCCCGAGTCTGAACCCACCCGCGACGCCGAGTCCGCACCTGATTGGGATGGCGGTGATGGCGATGGCTGACCTCCTGCAACGTGTTTTACAGCAACGTGATCCGATCCAGTCGACGCTTTGCCAGGCTTGCCATCCACCTCGACACTTCCACTCTGACTAGCCAGCCAGCCCAAGCCATTCAATCCCACATCTCCCTTGCCTCCATCAATCGAAGACGACCGCAACCGATCGACAATCTCCCTCGTCCTCGACGCCTTCTTGCGCTTCACAGTCGCCGTCGCCAAGAAAGCAGGCAGCAAAGCGGTCGGATTCGGAGGTATCAAAGGCGAGACGTCCGGAGGAGACGGCGAAGAAGGGTACGATCCACCAAACACAGACGCAGACGCAGGCGTGGTTGTAGGTGAAGAAAACGAGGTAGGCTGCGAACTCGACGAGCGGGTGGACCCCACGCTGGCAACACGGGGTGGACCGGGAGACAACGACCTGGACTTTGGAGAGACCGTAGATGGCGAACTGGTGGATCCTGGCGACTCGTAGCACTCTGCTGATGCTGGTTCTGTCTTGTCGCCAATCCATCCTGCTGCGGGCCTCGACCCCATCTTGCCTTCAGACGGTGAAAGGGGAAGCGAGGACGAAGACGAGGACGAGGAAGGCGAAACGGGCGTCACAGGCTCCCAGAAGCCTTGCGAATCCTTCCGAAGCCCCCGGTTGGGACTCGTCGATGGTGGCGAGCAGTGACTCGGCATAAATGCGGGGGCATCATCCGAAACAGAACAGGCAGTAGAGGCTTCCTGACCTCTACTCTTGAGTTGCACCTTGGAATCCTCTTCGTCGCCGAGGCCGGACTGAGTAGCTGGATCCTTTGGAGACAATAACGACAACGAACAAACTGGCGTTGCCGCCTTCACAGGCGTCGCCATTCCGGGACTGGAGAGGGTCGTTTGTGATGATGATACTTGGCAGAAAGACCCGTTCAGGGAAGGAAACACAACTGCGGCCCCGAAGGATTCGCAACCATCTCGATAGGAGTCTAGCGAATCAGACGACGACGAAGGGGACGTGGACATGGAGAACCGGTCGAGGACCTTGACGGGGGTGGTAGGATCCGACAAATGTATCATCAAGGACGCAGCTGCATACTCTGCATCGATGTCGACCCCGTGCACATCAACCTCATCGTCTCCGTGGAGTTGGAATGCTTCAACGCAATGAGACGTCGCCGTACCGATGGGTGTATGCGGGGGAGGATCTGAATCCGTTGTCGTCGTCGTCGATTCATACCCGTGATCTGTCTCAGTCTCCTTATCTCCTGCTCCATACTCGTCCCGACCCATTGGCTTGGCTGGATGGGTGGAAGTGGGAGTAGCAGGAGCCGCAAGAACATGTGAATAGGATGGAAGTGGTTTGGTGACATTCGGGTCACGGGTCATAGGAGATGGTGCACCTGAGAGCGCACGGCGGAAGAAGCGAATCAGCACCATACACGAGATGCAACAAGCAGACACGAAGATGGAATTCAAAAAGAGAAGAACACTAGACGAAAAAAAAAGACAGACGTCGCCACGTAATTGAACCCAGAGGAATGCGAAAATGTACAACAAAGCTACAATGAAATGGAAAACTCACCAACAGGCTGAGCACCATACCAATACCCATGTCCTTGTGCTGACCCGACCCGGCCACCAGGGAACCATGTTGAGAACTGCGGTGGTGGTGGCCCATAATGTACAGGTGGAGGAGGCAGAAAGCGGAGCGGGGGTAAGTATGTGGTTGGAGGAGGCCCGCGATGCGGGGAAGGCCCATACCACCAGGTTGATGGCGAATCCGTTCTGCGTTCCGGTTTGAAGCTCGATGAAGATGATTGTCTCTTCCCATCAGATACAGAGGGCGTCCTTGGTGGACGAAATGGACTGGATCCAATTTCAGGGTCCCATCGGACCTCCTCACGTCCTGAGGACATCAACGATGGGGGGTGAGCCGGATCTGGAGGTGAAGTGGTCTTGCCCGACTTGCCGTCCTCAACACCCGATCGCAAGGCTAGGCCAGGCGGCCCGACGAGTTCTTCCTTTACGCGCGTCCACCTCGCCTTTCCTTCCTCCACCGCTGCCTCATCAAACTCGAATTGCAAATCCGACGACCTACGCTTGCCAGCCCCATTACGTTCGAGACTTAGTCCTCCACTCCGACGACAATTGTCACCCACGCCCTCGTCACGCCGCGCAACATCAAGTCCAACGCCATGCCATCCAAAAAAGCCAGCCGCTGCCTCGTACGGTGCCAAGACAGATTCGGCGACATGCACCGACGCACAAGCACCCACATCAGCCGACCTCATCCAGTCGCGTTCCTGACACGATGCGGACAAGGAAACGCCCGCACCGAGGAGGATGTCCCAGCGAAAAAAGTCGACCGCTTTATTGGGTGGGAGGACTGCCCGGAAAAGACCTTTGCGGTGGGACAGAGGCGAGCGGAGCAACGAGGCATGGTAATGGGGTGGCTTGGACCACTGCGGCTTTCGACGCTTCAAGGTATGCGACATCGGATTTGCAGATCGAGGCCTCCATGATCGAGAAAGGGGATAAGGAGGAATTGGCGGAAAACGGACAGCCGGTTTCCGATGTGAGCCGCTTGAAGTCAAGGGAGTTGTCGACGTGGAATGAACAGGGTTCGAGGGAGATGTTGACGTGTCCAGAGGGCTAGCACGAGACGTTGGGGGGGAGGAAACAAGGGAAGAAGACGACGTGGATGTGGTGTGCCGGTGTCTTGTGCTCAAGTAAGCTATCCGCAAAAGCCTCGAGTGCGACGCACCGCAGGAGAGCAGGGCATCGTAATAAGCTGCTGGAGAGGGAGGGTAATCCCAGCTGATAGTCGTATAAGCAGTCTCCCGCCGACGTGTTCGTTGGAGTGTGGCACCATTGATAGCGGACACGCCTTGCTCGCGGGTGGAGTTCGTCGCCTGCATTGACAGCTCGCCGCCCTCTTATGGACGGAGCTCCAAGAGCCGAGAGATGCAGGAGACGAACGAGAGAAGGGTGTCGGCGTCGTTGGGGGAGAATGAGAGTGAGCTGGCGAAAGAAAAGCAGACAGAAAGACTTTGAGCTGTGGGTTGAGTCGAGGATGGGACTAGGGTATCATGCAACAACCAAACGGACGTTGTAGAGGACAATGAAGATGTTTGTTGCGTGTCGTTGGTGCTGGTTTTGATTCACACTCGACGCTTCGATCGGATTATCAGTGCCACACGTGTTCAGAGTCTGTACACGAACTACTACTACTAGCTATTAAGAAAACTGTATGTTTAAGTCCGAAACCGTCCACCAACACAGGCGCGGTAAATATCATAAACATAGTTACAGTGCGACATCGATGCATGCAACCCCGCTCTGCATTACATCCATTCTCTTCACCTCCGGTATCGAACTCGCCAAACTTTCCCGGAGATGCGCACGCTTGACCGGCGCGGGAACTGCGTGCATCTCCTCTTGCTCAGGTCGCTCCTCCACCGGCGAGTGCGGATTCACCAGCGGTCCAACTTGCAGTGCATTGAGTCCCGCAAGCCCAGAAGGCGGATGGTGCCAATCTGGGCCAGAATGCGAAGACTGCCCGATACTAGACACCGCGAGCGACGGATACCGTGAAGTCCTATTACTCGAGCCCGACCCCCAACCTGAAGACAACAAGATGGAGCCTGGCGGGGTACCAGACGTTGTACTGCGGGTGCCAAAGTTGACAGAAGTGAGCAAGGGGAAGACAACGCCAGACTGGTCGACTACCGAGGACCGAGGACGCGAGGGTGTCCCATGTGACAGCTGTGCGTCGAGTGACGAACTCGCCGCGATCGATACGGAGCGCGAGATCGTTTGACCTTGGAGAACTCCCGGGATATCCGGCACTTCGGCGACCGGGGGGAGCCCGGTGGAGAGTGCAGATGTGCGGGATTGTCTCCGGGAGGGGTTTCGACGAGGTAGAGACAAGGTGCTGTTTTGGCGAGAAGCAGACCCTGAGCTTGACCCAGAGTGGTCAAGCGGCGCAGAAAGTTGCGAGTAGATTGACTCGGTACTTTCTTCCTCCTCTCCTTCGGCTGCCGCTTCCTCCTCAGCTGTCTCTGCATCTCGAAGAGTAGTGCGTTCTGCCTCGGCAAGTAATCGCTCATCATCAGGGTAAATATCTGACGAGTCGAGTGACACGGAACGACGTTGCGAAAAAGCCAACGACGATCGATAAGCGAGAGAAATTCCGTCTGAAGCTTGTGCGCGTGACTTGAGTATTCGATGGAGGAACAAGGTTTGCTGTGATTTTGGGGGCGTACATGGAGTGGTTGCACCATCACCAGATGTGTACCGAGTATGTGGTGGGGTATCGTCCAAGCCTGGTTGCAAAGGTGGTATAGATGAAGGAGAAACAGTCCCGGAAACCATTACTCGATCGATCTCGCCGAGGTCAAAGAAGCTATCTTGGCTGTCTCTGGTACCAGCAAGGACGAGATCCAAGCGGGGAGGCGTACCCAGAGACAGAACCTGCGAAGGGGCCGGGAGTGGCGGCCAGGAAGTTGGGGACATGAAAGGGTCAGAGGATGTAGAAAGTCTCTGGGAATGGCGAGTGAAGAATTATGATCTCGTGAGGTGCAGCTCAGCAGATATCGGGTGCCAGCACTCACGGCATTTGGACGAGCAGAGTTGGCAACTCTGGTGAACTTGTGCTGACCACGACGCTCGAGGAGATATAGGACGAGCGCTATTAACAAGGCAGCCCCGAGAAGGGTTCCGATAACGATACCTGCAATGCTTCCCGGAGAGAGGGACGATGGATGACTTTCGCTTGCCGTTACAGTACTCGTTGGAACAGTGACGCTGGCGACAACGGCTGGCATCGCAGGGACACAGCAAGACTAGGTTAAGTGAGTCTACTGCGGAGGAAGAGAAAGAAGATGAAACATAAAGTCATAATGCGGAGGTTTGTGGAGAAAGTTTGGCGCAGTCAGGTGCAATGCATGGCTGTGCGGTAATTGGTTGCTGTGCTTGTTGCCTTTCGCACCACGGACTCAGTTGCCCTCTCAAACATCAAAGGTGCATTGTTCACGAAGACCCATTATATCCAACCCGCGCTCTATCGAAGCTCTGTCACTGCTGACGCTGTCCTTGTGTTTCGGTATTATTCCTCTTCAACCAACGTTCGATGACAGGCATTGCCGGACACGCGGTGGATACGGCAATATTGGCGTCGCCTCGTGTGCTGTACATGTCGAGACAACACAGGTAAAGCTTTCGCAGACACTCGTTGCACTTTTCAGGACTGTACGTGTTGCGAGAAAGACACGTCTGCAGGGAACACGCTGTCGTACTGTGCTATAAGTTCTGATTCACCTTTTCGTGGGCATTCACGTACCTTGTTCCTGACATTGCTGGGGTTGAGACTGTCGTAAAGTGAGTAAGTATCTCGCCGACCGACGAGCGCACTCAATCACTGTACCATCATGGTCACTCAACACGACTCTCGGCGTTGTCCGCAAATAAACCGACTTGACATTTACTAACTAGTACATGCCACTTTGGGCATGTACCCATTTGTACCAAGAAGTATGTAGTACGACTTTGTCTCGGACCCGGGACAGTCAACAGCAACCAACATCCAGCGAGAATGCTTCAATGAATATATTGTACTAAGACGACTGTGAATCGAATGCAACAAGGACAAGCCACATACTTACTTGCCAGTACACTCAGGGGGTTGGGGCAAACAGTGCTGCGGCAGCGCACGCCGCCATACACGTTCCCAAGCCAGCATTGCATGCCATGATGGCAGGGGGCGCGGCAACGATGGTCACCCCGAATGTAAAGCCTGCGGCCGCGTAGCACGAAACTCCAAGCGTGTTGCAGCCTGAGCAAGGGGTGAGTTCAAGTTCACGATCAGATGATGCCTAGAGAACGCGTACCTGTCTGACACAGAGCATATGCGAGCGGGCCCGCTGTAGCGAGAGGGGCAGCAGAGGCAGCGAAAGTGAGAGCAACGAGAGATTTGAAGTTCATATTGAGGTGAGAAATTGGGGAAAGTGGGGCGATCTTTATATATGTGGTCCTCTGCACTCATTTGGGACGGCGCTGATCACACAGCAAGTGAAGGGCAAGCGCGGGACTTGTGGGTCCACTAGATCTTCTCGACCTATACTTACACCAGGCTTATCATGCTGTCACTGCTGTCTTGTTGAGAGAGCACAGGTAAAGCTTTCGCACATACTCGTTGCACTTTTCAGGACTCGTCTGCAGGGGAACATGCTTTCATACTGTGTTTCAAGTTCTGATTCGGCATTCACGTACTTTGTTCCTGCTGCGGTCGAGACTGTCGTAGAGTGAGTCGACTCTCGGCATTGTCCGCAAATAAACCGACTTGACATTTACAAATCATAATGGGTACATGCCCTAGGGTTCACTTAGGGCATGTACTCATTTGTACTACATAATACAACTGTCTCGGACCCGGAACAGTCAACAGCAACCACGAGGAATACTTATATTGTACTAAGACGACTGTGAGTCAAGTGCAGCAAGGGCAAGCAAGCAACATACTTGCTTGCCAGTTCACTCAGGGGGTTGGAGCGAACAGTGCTGCGGCAGCGCACGCCGCCATGCACGTCCCCAAGCCAGCATTGCATGCCATGATGGCAGGGGGTGCGGCAACGATGGTCACCCCGAATGTACAGCCTGCAGCCGCGTAGCACGAAACTACAAGCGCGTTGCAGCCTGAGCATGGGGTGAGTTCACGATCAGACGACGCCTAGAGAACGCATACCTGTCTGACACAGGGCATATGCGAGCGGGCCCGCTGCAGCGAGAGGGGCAGCAGAGGCAGCGAGGGTGAGAGCAGCGAGAGATTTGAAGTTCATATCGAGGTGAGGGATTGAGGAAAGTGGAGGCGACCTTTATATCGCATTCATTTGGGACTCCGACCCGCAAGCAGGATTTGTGGGTCCACTTGAGTCTTATCGACCTGTAGAACGACACAATAATGGATCCGCCGACGGAATCTGTATACCCATCACACTGTGATTCGAATCAAGGTAATTGTCGTCCAGACTCCATTCCGCGCCGCAAGACCGCCACCACCACAACGTTGACTACACGCTGTGCATTGAGCTTATCACAAACCGTGTGACCTAGACCCTTTGGTTTCCTAGGGTTTGAGTCAGGATCGTAATCCAGGGACATGTGGTTGCTGGCTGGTTTACGCATTCCAACTTGAAAGTTCGATCTTGTCCTCTTTTCTTTCTGATCGCGACCCTCTTGCGTGAGCACTGCCGAAGTTAATTAAAGAAAGAAAAGCGGCTCGCTATCAGTTCCGGCACACCCCATCAATCGAATACCCACCTTTAAAAGCGTCCTCTTTCTCCATCCTTTCTTCACCACTACCATCATGCCTAAACGCGTACCCACCCCGCCACCTGGCGACGACGAGCCACGCTATCTCACCGTCGTCCACCCTTACGCTATCAGCGGAACCTGCAATATGGAACTCCCAAAGGACAGGCAAGACTTTGCCTGCTGGGTGGCCTCTTGCATCGAC